>PVKS010006219.1:0-79863 GCA_004027875.1 Aplodontia rufa
ACATTCAAACCCTCTGCCCATAGTAAGGAGGGGGTCAGGGCCCCACCATGTTGGTGAGGGGGTCCTTCCATCGGACCTCCACCCTGACCTAGGGCACTTGTTCAGACCAGTGCCTCTGTAAAGCTGTGAGGGGTTGGTCTTTGGAAAAATTTAAAATATTTAATGTAAGCATAGCTATTTGCAGTTGTTCATGGGGATTGTTTCCACCTTTTTGTTTTATTTATTGATTTTTTAAGGTTTTATTATGTCTTTCAATAATAGCTTGGCCTTTTGGATTGTAGGGTATTCCTGTGGTGTGTTCAACATTTCACTGCTGGAAGAAATTTTGTTTTGCTCTACTTATAAAGCAGGGGCCATTGTCTTGATCTGTGTTGGTAATTCTAGAATTGCAAAACATTGTAAAAAATGATCTCTTGCATGTTTACTGTTTTTGCCCACGTGGGCTGTAGCCCAAAATACATGAGGAAAAGGTGTCTATGGACATAAATATGTATTTTAATCATCCAAAGGGAGTGTGATGAGTGACATCTGTTTGCCAAAGGCCATTGGGCCTAAGGCCTCTGGGGTTTACCCCTGGAGATTGGAGTGGGAGAACTTGTAGAAGGGCATACATGATTTGCATGTTTCTACAATTTTTTAAAGGTCTCTAATGGGTACCAGAGGAAATTTCTGACATAGCCCTCTCCAGTTCATATGGGTGAGCTCATGGAGCCCTTGAGCCAACTGGAAATCCCCCTGGGAAGGGATAACAGCCATCATGGTCCCATAGGTAGCCAAGCGATCAGCTCTGTGATTGCCTTGGGCTAATAATCCAGGCAGTCCTTGATGTCCCCTTCCCACCATTACCATCACAAGATGGTGGTGGCATCAAGGGGAGCCCGGCTGATAAGGGGGAGGTCGGGCAATCCTGAAGACCTCATCAAAAGGGTCAGGGGAGTTTTCTCCCAGATTTAACTCCTTAGATGGTGGGGAGGCATAGGCTGGAGTCTCCTCGGTGAAAGTTGTCCAGTGTAATCACAGGACGACCTCGCAGTTGGGGCAGGGACAGGAAGATAGGACGGGGACCCCTTAGTCTGTCTTGGGGGGCCTCCTGGGGCCGTCCAGGGGAGAAGCAGGCTTTGAGGGCAGATAGGCTAGGATAAACCCCCAGCGGAGGGTCCTCTCCTAAATTAATTTCTCTCTTTTGGACCAGTCATTCGACCCGGTCCCATGTGGACCAACCAAACAAGTTAGAGGCGGGGAGCCAGGGGGCTACCCGAATCAAGGTATCCCAGGCCTTTTCTGCTTGCATATCAGAGATTCCCAGGCCTCGGCTTTTAAGCTTGGATCTCAGCGCTTTCAGTGCCAGGTCTTCATGTTTAGAGTGAGATTGCCCCATCTTTTCAGGGATTCCCTTGCCTTGACCTCAATTAGCCGGGTTTGCCGAAGGCTTCGGTTCACTGCTTCCTTCCACAATGTCTCTGTTCGGGTGCCACTTGTTGGTGTTTTTAGCACCCTCGCATCCCCCCTGGCCCGCAGGGGAGAAGGAGAGAGGCACGCCCTAACCAAGGCAGCTGGGAGAGATAAGGGTCGACTGACCACCAGTTCCCAGCCCTCCCCGAGGAGGACAATCAGACGGTCAGGGAGACCAGTCGCAGCCTGAGCTCATTTATTGTGGATGTATACATGGTAATATAGAGTGGCAGGTCCAATAGGGAGAGGAGACGTGAGGGGGGGGTTCCTGTGGGCAATCCAACCATATAAGGAGAGGCCCATAAGTGGTCTATGGGTCGGTCTTGAGGGCTGAGGGTAGCTGCTCTGATCTCCTGCATGCAAGTGGCCGGCCGCAAATCACCGCCTCAGGAGGTGTTGCTCAACAAGAGGATGTTAAGAAAAGCACTGGGAAGAAATAGTCAGGGAGGAGGAAAGTGGGAAAATAACCTGAAGGCAAAGTCAAGCATATGTCAAGATAGACCAAGTAAGATGACAACTGAGAAGTCATGGTTTCTATATGACTTTGATAAGAAAATCTTGAGTGAAGTGATAGACACAGCAGGTTGAATGCAGTGAGCCCAAAAGAAAACAGAATGAGAGAAATTATAGAACCAGTATATAGAACCATTGAAAGGCTGTTTTGTAAAAGGAGAGAAGGAAAATGGAGTATTTTCAGAGGGGCTATGGTGCCAAGAAATTTGTAGTTTGATCTTACTATTTTAAACATAAGAGGAATTACAAACCTGTGGTATGCCACTGGAAGTAATTTAATAGAGATTAATAAATAATGGTATAGCAGAAGGAGAATTGCTAAGGCTGTGTCCTTGCACGCAGATAAAGAATAAGATGAAATGCATATGGGGAGGATTGATTTTAGGATGTATTTCCCTCTTAGTAACAGAAGAGAAGGAATACAGTGCAGGTAGATTGGTTGCAGCTGGGGGAAATTTCTTCCTGATTGCTCTGTTATTGTTTTAATGTTTTTTCTTTTCATCAGTAATGCAGGAAACAAGAACAGCAGCTTATCAGCCAAAAGTGATGACTGAAGATATAGAAGTCTAAAGAGAAAGGGAAAGAAACAGCTTTCTGGAAACATGGGGGCATTTGTGGGATTTAAGGAAATGTATTTCCATTGCTGGGCTTCACTTGATATTAGTGATTATGAATTTAAAATGAAACCAGACACCATGGTGGACTATTTTTCTCCAGGAAGATTCAGCTGTATAAATACAGGTGTGGAATAAGTTGGGAATTTTATTTAATTAGAGTTAGGTTTTGCTAAATATGATGAGTAATGAGAAGAGCAGGGAGTGATGACCAATTTCCTCTCTTACATAACGTCAATTTAGTGATTATTTGTACAAATATCATTATTCCTTAAATCATAATGGTGGATAATGCAACGATACAAAGGTGTACTGGTAGAATAAACAAATTCACATTAAAACCCACTCCAATTCTGGGTCCCAGAAGTAGCCGCTATAAATTGTTCTGTGTCTATCCTTCTAGACATTTTCAATGAATACATAAGCAGGGAGAATTTTTAAAACTAAAAATTGCTTCATACTATTCATATTGTTCTAGTACATACTTTTTCACTCAGTAATATATCATAGGTACACATCCACATTAGTACTCAGAGATTCATCTCATTCTACAACTACATTATATGCTATATTTTTCTGAGGCATAATTTTTTTTAAATAATCACTTTTGATTTAAGATGCTTCCAGGTTTTGCTCTTATGGATAATGCAAATGTGAACATCCTTATTTACAGAAGTTTATTAGTCCTTGTATTATTTCTCTAATGTAAATTACTTGAGGATTGCTTAGTCAAGGAGTACAGACCATTTTATAGTTTTCACCAAGGGCCTAGTCTCATCAAACATGAAAATCGTATTCCTCATCCACATTCTCATCAATACTAGATATGAAAAGTGATAATCACTTATATAATTATTAATTTATGATATTTATTAATTTATGAAGAGCTTTAGCATCACCTTTCATTTTATATTTTAAAAAATATGGAACATCTTGAGAATTATGAAAGATTTTAAACACATAAAAATATATAAAACACACAGGTACTGAGGAGTTTGAACAAATTTAATATTGGGATATTGTTATTCCAGATTTCTGTTTTATTTTATAAACTTTTATAAATAGAATTTCTATATAAAGTTTAATTTTCACCATAGATTCCCTCCTTTCCACCACCATATGCAAACATTATCCTAAAGAGTTTTTTTCTGCTTAATATATTCTATATTTTACAGGTACCTTTTTGTTTTTTTGTCTTCTAGTTTTTAAAGTACATGAGGGAAAGAATTAGGGTTTACATCGTTCACCTTGAATCTCCAAAGCCTAGGGTGAAAAATAAAACTATTTTAAGTATTTCATACATAATTGCAAATGAACAATTTCTGATTTTATAGGGAAATGTGTTATTATGTCATAACTTTACAACAAACATAGGTAAGCATTAAAATATAATATTATTTTGTATATTAGTTTTTTTAAAGAGAGAGATAAAAAGAGAATCAATTTTATTTAGTTTTTCATGTGACTTTCGTTGCTCTGTCACTTTGTTGTGTACGTGGTGCTGGGGTTTGAACCCACACCCCTGTGCATGCCAGCACTGAGCCACCGCTCTAGCCCTATACACCAATTTTTATAAACAAAATCATGCCATAAGTTTTCTTTTGCACATTTCTTTTTTGACTCAATATTATGTGTTGGGGAAATAGTCATGTTGGTACGTTTTGATCTCTTTCATCCATATGAAATTTTTGGTACTGTTATTCATTAGAATGGCTTATTCAATTGCTTAAAAAAAGTCAAATATCTTAATTTAGTTTTTTCTCATCTTTTTCTATAAACAGAATTTTGATAAATGAGAAAAATCATCAGATCACGGTCTAATGTTAATATTAATAATAATTACTAATATTAATATTGATAATGCTAAATTACTTTTTAAAATGGTTGTACATCATATTCTTCTAGAAATTATGCTTCAGTATACCATCACCAACTTTTCTTATTAACCAAATTGTGCCAAACAGTAAGACTGAAATTTCACATAATTATTATTGTCTTATTATACACTTAACTGGTTAACTATAATCTTCACAATTTTCCAAATTTGTACTGGCCATTTAGCTACACTCTTTTATTAGGGATGTTTTAATATCTCTTGTTCTTTCTCCCAGATTGCTTCTTTCCCTGGTTGCAAATGTATCACCCATTGTGAATTGGCAATACAAACTTGTGTGCGTGCGCGTGCTTGTGCGCGCACGCACACACACACACATCTATCTATGTATACACATATATGGTTCCTTCTAGTGGCTCTGGAAGAGCCCATTCCCTTGCCTTTTTGAGGTTTTGTTACTGCCTATATTCCTTACCTCATGGCCTTTTCTTTCATCTTCAAAGGACATCACTCCCATCTCTACTTGCCTTATCAGATCACCTTCTCTTCTGTAACTAATAGCCCTCTGCTTCCTTCAAATGAGGACACACATATTTACACCCAAAACCCACCTGATAATACAGGATAATCTCTCCATCTCAACATCCATACCTTAATCTTATCTCTAAAGATGGTTTTTGAAAGAAAAAGTAATATTCAGAGATTCTAGGAATTAGGCCTCAGATATCTTTGGAACCATTGTTCAGCTTGTCAAAATTATTATAATAATGTACTCTTCTTTAATCAAGGAGAACATTGAATATATTAAAATTTCTATTTCATTTATTAAAATGATTGAAATATATTTTCTCTTAAATATTTTAAATTTATAATCTTCTATTCCTCAACTAATTTTGACTTAGGGATGATTCACTAATATTTTATTAGCTTAAAGTTGTATTTATTTAGAAATTTCATACTTTACAATTTTAAGTGAATTTTACTTGCGATTTTTCTCAAAACGTTCTTATTTAGTTTTGATATTAAAGTAACAACGATGTAGGCATTTTCCTTTATTTCTAGTATCTGAAATAGTTTTTATCTGACAAGTATGATCTAACCTTAAAAAACCTGGAAATACTTTCTTGAAAAATGGCTGGACCTAGATATTTTTGAAAGATGGTCAAGGCAGGGAAAGGTGAAAAATTTTAAGTAAATATTCAACTTTGTTAATATTAATAGCCATGATATTAATGAGATTTTCTGTAATGTTTTGACTAAATTGTGGAAAATTATATTTTTTCCAGGAAATCGCTAATTTCTGCTGTTTTAACATTATTTGTACTTGCATTTTACAATCCTTATTTTACTTATATTTGCATACCATTTGTTTATTTTCCACTGTTTCTTGATCATTCTCATCACAGAATTTCTATGTAGTTTTACTTGCATTTCTCAGGTTTTTATGTGTAAATATTACACTGTGGAGTTCTAAAAATTTTTACTTACATATTAAAGTCCATTTTCATAGCTGAGTAAATTTTAAGTGTCTAGTGTAAATTCCCAAAGACATGGCTTATTATTGTCATTATTGATTCCTTAATTATTCTGTGCTCAGGTAATGTGGCCAGTTTGATAATGATTCTTTGCAATTAGTTGAGATTTGCTTTTTGTGGTCAATTTTTATTAATTTTTAACGTGTGTACTTGATTTAGCAAAGAATAAAAGTTAATATTGCTCAAATTAAAAAATAAAAGCATATTAAATTTCTATTTATGTTTATTTCCTTCTGTCTTTCATAATGTTCTTGTCCAGTAGTTTATTTACATCTTCTTTTTATTATCTTAATATTAATATATGCCTATTTTCAAGTCAGTTTATTTTTAATCAAATGCTCAGCAATTTATATGATTAAAATTGTCTCACTTAATCTGTTCTATCATTCAGATTGAAGGAAACACAAGGTTTAGAGCCGCAGTGGATTTTCAATCAATTTATGGAATTATTTCAATATTTTAAAAGCTAATTTGGCTTTCTGACACATTGTGGCTGAATAATAGGCCAGGATCCATAAACAGTAAATATTACTTTGTTTTCATTGGAAACTCTGTTTCAGTTTCAGGGTTTTTTTGTTTTGATTTGTTTTGTTTTGTAAGACAGGGACTTAAACCCAGTCCCTTGTGCATGCTAGGCAAGTGCTTTTCCACTAAGCTCCATACCCAATCCTTTTATTTTAAATTGCCCAGGTCAGTCACCAATTTGTGATTCTCCTGCCTCAGTCTCCCAGTGGTGACAAGTGTGAGCATCACTCCAGGTTTACTTTAATTTAGAGTAAAAATTTACCAGAGTACAGACTTTCAGATTTATTTATTTTTTTAAGCAAGTTAAAGATATTTTTGTCTTTTTACCATGTTGTGTGTGAGAATTCCAGTGTGAATTCAAGTGTGGTTACTTTGCAAATAAGTACTTACTCTGTAGTAGTTTCTTTTTTTTTTATTAGAAGAATATAGAAATACAGTTGAGGGGGAAACATTATCAAAACATTAGCAATCAATGGTTATAAACTTTGTTATCGAGGGGAAAAGCCATTCGATTAATGTAGTTTCATTGTGATGTGACAAAGAATATCCAGTCAAAAAAAGGAATGTGTGTGCTGATGTGTTTTCTTCACATTTGACCTCTTTTTCATACTTTAGTTTAGGAGCATAATGTTATTGTTACATTATCTCATTTAAGGTTCAATATCTTTATTCCTTCACATTTCCATCTTTCTATGTTGTATTCTAGTTAATTAGTGCAATGACCCAGTTCTACAAATTCTTTCTTCAACTATGTAAATTTACATTGTAGAAATTTCAAATATTTCCATTTTTAAAAATTTCATTGCAGGTTTTCATTTTAGTTTTTTTCTATTTGAGTCTTTCTCAAAGCTCCCTGATAGTTTCTATTAGTCTTAATTATTCTTCTTTTATGACTGTATTAATAATAAATATCGTTATTTTATGTTCTATTTCAAATTACTAGAATTTTACATAAAGTACATTGCTCTATAACTTACACATTTAGGGCTTCATAATGAGGATTTTTTTTTTCTAAAGAGAGAGGGACAGTGAGAGAGACAGAGAAAGACAGGATCAACTTTATTTAGTTTTGCACATGGCCTTAGTTGCTCCAACACTCAGTTGTGTATGTGGTGCTGGGGTTTGAACCCAGGTCCCCCTGCTTGCCAGGCAAACGCCAAAAACGCTGAGCCAACACTCCAGCCCCCATAATGAGGATTTTTTTACAAGTATGTTTTAGTTTGTTTTTGTGCATCTGAGCTGATTTTTTAGAAGCCCTTTTATTGCTATTGTTTGTTGTTTTGCATAACCACAGCCTGCATTTTGGGACATCAGCTTCATAGTGTTTTGCATATTTCTTCCAGTGTTTCAAATATATTACCTGCTTATGTATATTCAGAATTCTCAAGAAAAGCAAAACAAAACAAGAAAAACATGATATGTATAGATAGATTTATTTTAAGGAATTTGCTCACGTGATTATAGAGACTGGCAAGTTCATAATCTGCATATGGAGATCCTGGGAGGAGCTGCAGTTTACAAATGTCCTAAGGCAGAATCCAGAAGGATTCTCTCTTTTCTGAAGGGTGTCAGTCTTTCCCTTTAGACTTTCAACTAATTGGATAAGGCCTTCCCACAATATAGAGGACACTCTACTTTATTCAAAATTTACAATTTTAAATGCCAATACCATTCTAAAAATACCTTCACAGAAACATTTGTTAAGCCATACCTATTATCCAGGTTCCATGTCCTAGCTAAGTTGACAAATTTCACCATCAAACCTGCCTGCAACATAACTTTATATCAAATTATTTTTTTTCATTAAAGAGAGATAGAAAATGAGAGAATCAATTTTGTTTAGTTTTTCATATACCCTTGTCTTCTCTGACACTTCATTGTGTACGAGATTCTGGGGTTCCAACAGACGTTCTCACAGATGCCAGGTAAGGGTCATAAGCACTGAGCAACCATTCTTGATATAGCAATCCTATATCAAGTTCTTAGCTTGAGAATTTTATTTATATGTCTATTCCTGGTCTCCAAGTGGCTCTTGCAGAGATATAGCTGTGCAAATTAAAAAAAAAAAAAAGACAGAAATTTCTTTAGTATTAGTATCCTTTTCCATGTAAGTGACCCCGCACTCCCACAGCCGATCAATCTATTCACTAACTTGAAAGATCCTCACAGGTTGGTTATATTTCTGACTCTCAAACTTTCACACATTTGTGGGCCTATTCATCTTTCCATGTGAAGTTAAAATGAATCTTCTGCTGTCTAGATCAATATATGCTTCCCTGGTTAATGAGAACATCTGCTTACAATCTAACCTTTCCACTTTTCCTTTTCCTACTCTTTCTTCCTCCTTCCTTACAAGCTGTTATGATACAATAATAGTTTTGTCTTCAATTCCAGATGCTTTTAGTGCTAAAGATTTCTGACAAATGACTCATATTCAGAAGTCAGAAGGGGAATTTTTTAATATATTTAAGTGTATTTATTTTGCTTCTTGTTTTCTCTGAACTGGTGTCAATATTTTTCTTATCAAGTTTTAAACTTTTTTTCTGAATGATAAAAGCATTCTACATATGCAAGACATTAGTTATTTCTCACTTCTATTATTTTCTATGTATTTTATCCAGTTAAATTTTTGTTTTTGAAATTATATATGTCATTTTGCATGCTTCTTAAGTTGTATAGTGAAATATATCAACTATATTGTTTCTATGTAATATTTGATTTCTGTCACAATTATAAAGAAATTTCCAAACTCTGAAATATACTAAGCAACATAACTATTAATTTTAGTTCTTTATTGATTTACATTTACACTTAAATCTTTAAGCATACAGAATTTATTTGCTTAAGCAGTTCGTTTAGTATCCAAGTTTATTTTCTCCCAAATAATGAAGCCGTAATCTCCAATTTCATTTACAGTTTGAAATCTGGAATGAACCCCAAAGGCTTCTGAGTTAACGGCATGGTCACCAGCTTGCAGTACTGTTGTGAGATGGCAGAACTTTAAGGATGTGGGCTTGGTGGAAGATCATTGGAGAAATTCCCATGAAAATGGACATTGGAACCCCTGCCCCATCCTCTCTGGGTCTCTGCTTCCTGGGCACCAGGAGGTGGAAGAGTTTCCTTCCCCAAGTACTCCCTGCTGATGACCTGACTTCCCATAGACCAAGAGCAATAGGTCAAGTAACCACAGACTAAAACCTTTGTTATCCTGAACCAAAATAAACTTTTCCCATTTTAAGTTTCTCATTTATTTTGTCATAGCAATAGAAATCTAACACATTCATATTAACTAATTAAGCTTTTTCACATTCAACATACTGATTTTATAGATAAAAGAGCTCAGTCAGAGGATGACTTATCTAATATCATTAGGTAATGCATAACTAAATTACAGATAATTAATAATTTATTATGTCAACTAATGTTTAATTAATTAAATAGAGTGATTACTAATCACAGTGGGACTTAAGCCAGGCAAAGCAGCACATGCCTGGAATCCCAGTTCCTCGGGAGGCTGAGGCAGGAGAAATTCTAGTTTGAGGCCAACGTTGGCAAATCTCATGAGACTGTCTCCATATAAAAAATAAAAAATGATGGGGATGTATCTCTGTGGTAAAGCAGCCCTGAGTTGAATCCTGGTACTTAAAAAAAATGGTACTTAAATTAATATTTGTATACAAAATTCATTCCTGTATTGACTTTTTATTCTTTGATTACTTTTAGCAAGTAAAAAATTTATTTCCATTCACAGGACTTGATGTAACTATATAGTTATTTTCTTATTTATTCAAGTTTCTTGTAAGTACTAATACTGATACAGAATGTTTAAATGAGCATTTATATGTTTATAGATCTATTTTCTTAATTAAACATTTTATAAAAATTAATAAGAATGATACAGACCATACTGTAGCAAATAATGTACAAAAGCTACGAAACTTATGTAGAAAAAACTTAATTCCTGGTTTTCATAACTTGAATTTTCATAACTTCATAACTTTCATAACTTGAACTTACTTTTTCATTTCCATTTTATAGTAACAGGATATAAAAATTCAGGAATTGTGACATGCTACATACTTAAGTACAAGAAAACATTCTCATCTAACTATAGAGAAAAGTTTTTTGCCCTGAATTTTGTTTCCTTTTAATACTAGTAGCTGTGCAATGTCATGATAATATCCCTGAAAAATTTATATTTGTAAGCATAAATAAAATAATATATGCTCAATAAATGATTGTTGAAGTAAGGCAAATGAAGTCTGTACATTATTTCCGATCTTAAGTGATGTACTCCTTGTTGGGAAAAAGAATATGTTGACAGATTGAAAATACAAATATATATTACAACTGGAATGTAAAGGAAACAAAATAAAGCTATATATTGAAAGAAGAAAGGATGATATAATTAAAAAGCAAGGCAAAACTGAGATCTGTACCATTATTCTTTTGCCATTTTAAATACTTAATAACCATATTAATGTAAGTTCCTGCTGTTTTGTACACAAACAGAAAATAGTTTTATGTTGTGCAACTTAAATATAAAGACCATTTTTATCATTCTGACAAAATGGATGAACAGTAAATACATTTAATAACATTTTTTGATTTTGAAAGCTATATGGACGGAGATGGACAGAATTATGCTTAGTGAAGTCTCCCAAGCTCAGAGACTTAAGGGTCGAATGGTTTCTCTCATCTGTTGATACTAGAATTTATGTTGAAGCATTAGGACAGACGGCTGACCTAACAAAACCTCAAATTGAATGACTTTCAATGCAACAGGGGTGAAAGCTCCCTAGGTAACTTGGAGGTGTAGGGAAGGGGATGGGGAGGGGGGAGGGTATATGAAGAACTAATAGGAGTCTGGTGATTGGGAAGATGGGGGAACCATCCCAGAAGCCGATGTTATTCCTCCGCTAGATACCCATTTAACACATGAGTTCTTCTGGGGGAAACTGCAATAGATGAAACCCATAGTAGCTTATCTATGCGCTAGCATTACCCCTGGTTAACAAAGTTTATACACATTGATTGCTACAGTCTTGACATTGTTTCCCCCTCATCTGTATCCTGTATCGCTATATACTTCTAATAAATGTGGAAAAAAAACATTTTTTATGATTGAAATTATTGTGATAGAATATAATAAAATAATGTTAATCAAAGCTTAACTAAATAACTGCTTGAGATTGACACCATCAGATGGCATCCATTTAAAGAAATGTATGATTGATTAATATAACATATTTTTGACTTTGGGTTGAGAATCAGAGCCAGTGCCTTTTTACTTTCATTGTACTTTCCATTTTTTACCATAACACTTTAAATAATCCTTAAGCTGCTTTGAAATAAGACATTTTTGCCATTTTGAAATCAAGCTTTCCCTTATTCATATGTGTCTATTATGACTGTCCAATATCACTAATACTAATGACTAGACTTATCATGCAATATAAAAAAATTGCATTATTTTCATGCTTTTAAATGTCACATTGGCAATCAAACTGTCCATATATTTTATTAAAACACCTTGCTTCTTTCTACATCACTGCTTCCCAATAGCAAGAGACATGATCATCTGAGGATTTTCAGAGTGATTTAGCACGAAGTAAGGCTACGAATATCAAAGGTATTTCAGTTTAATTTTTTAAAATATGATAAGTAGTGTTAAAGTTAAAAGATAGGATAATTACCTTTTATTGAATTTTAAACTCATTGTCACAGTTTATGTAAATACATATATACCATGTATACATACATATATGTACATGATGATCTAATACTAATTAAAATATTGCATTCTTATTGATGTTTTCTCTGGTCAACAATATCTTCCCTGACCATTCTGTTTAACAAACTAACCATTCAAACAACCAATCCAATCTCCTACTTTTTCTCCTTAATTTTTGTCATACGATAACATCATATATTTAGCTTAATGATCATGTTTATTGTCTGTTTCCTCCCAGTGGACAGTAAGCTACATGAAGATAATAATACCATCCTTGTTTTAAAATTAAATTTATTTTAACTGGTATGTAAGAACATATGAATCTTACATATAATGGAGTACCTTGGAATATTCCATTTATGCATTGTGAAAAGCATAAAGCAAGTTAAATATATTTATCTCTTTAAACATTTATCATTTCTTTTTTTGTGAATATTTCCAAAATTCTTTTCTCTAGGGCTGAGATGTAACTCAGTGGTAGAGTGTTTACCTAGCATGTATGTAGCTCTGGGTTCAATCCTCAGTCATGCAAAAATATTTTTTCCTCTAGCATTTTGAAATTTACAAAACATTATTGTTGTCTGTTATCATCCTACTGGGCATGTGAAGTTCTTGCTGGTGTCTAATGGTAAATATACATCCATCCACCTTTCCCCACCCTTTCCTCCCCAGCGTGCTCCATCTCTGGTAACTACCATACTACTCTTAACTTTCAAGAGATCAACACTTTAATTGTGATATATTGGTGAGTTCATGCACTGTTTGTCTTTTGCTCAACATAGTTCATTTTCTTTAAACATTTGTCTTTAATTCTGATTTTTGGCAAATGAGAAAGAAGGTACAACTGGAAAACTTATGAAATAGCAGGTGCTACACTTAGAAAAATGCAACATTTAACATTTACCTATTATAAATTTTACCTTTTAAAAAGTATAGTATTTTTGACTATTGAAAATTGACTAATGTCATATAACCTCAACCACAACAAAGATACAAAACAGTTCCTTTTACCCACAGCATTTCTTTGTATGGCTCCTCTGTAGTTGACCACTCCTGCTCTTTATTTCTACCAACCATGGAACAGTGACCTGGAATTTTTCAACTTCTTATAGTTAATACCTTTTCCAGAATACCAAAAAAGGATTTCATATGGCTTAGTGTTTTCATCTAGTATACTGCTTTATTGTAATTCATTTGTGGCTCATATATGTTGTTTCATATAATGAGGTTTTTTTTCTTTTTATTTGGTTTGCATTTTATATCCTAGCTCTATTCTCAAATCTTCTGCTCTCTCCTTTTGTGTATGTTCCATGTATGCTTAACTTAAGGGCAAACCCAGACCCCATGTACAGATACTTCTCAGTTTATAATGGAGTTATATCCTGATGAATCTATCATAAAATAGAAATAGTTTAAGTCATGAATGCATTTACTGTACTTGATCTACTAAACGTCCTAGCTTAGCAGCATAGTACACTGTAGTGTATCAGTTGTAACCACTGAAGATGCAGCTGCCTGGGGGCTACAGCTCTCTGCTGCTGTCCAACTTCACAAGAGAATATTTTTACCACATGTTGCTCTCTTGGGAAAAACATCAAACTCAAAGTATAGATTTCATTGAGTGCATAGCACTTTTATTCCATCCTAAAGTTGAAAAATCACAAATGAAGCCATTTTAAGTCAGGACCATCTGTGTTTGTTTATACACAGGATCAGGGATCTGCTTTTCTACATCTCTCTTGCTCAGACATTTCCCCACAATTTTCAGGTCTGGGGCCCCTCATTTTCCAGATCCTCTGGATGGCAAAATAGTTTCACAATTTTGACTCTGTGTTGTCATATAAATCCACAAGTTTGAGTCTATGTTTTGGGTGAGTTATTGAATAAGTATGGCAAAATCTAAAATAAATAGGATTCCTTACTTTTACTTCAGACCATTCCTAGCTCCTAAGGTTAAAGATAATTATTTCCTCTCTGGAGATTTTAGGAGCCCATGCCACTGTCACCTGCACACCAGTCCATTTCTGTGATTGGGGCTGACCAATGGACATGTATGACAGAAGAAAAGTAGGAAGAAAAAAAAATTTTTTCTCATATTCCTAGGATCTCAGAGTCCCCATTTTCTTTTCTTCTCATGGGGTGATTTCCATAAAAGATTTTGCTCTTTCCAACTGTACAATTCTACAATTCATATCACCATTAGGTCAAAGACAGATGATAAAGAGTGAACCACAGCAGGAGACTGTTCACCCTGCTAGTCACTCTTCAAATTCCACCTTTTCACTCAATCAGTCTCCTATGGATTATTTTCCAGGATCTTGTATGGTTACTTTTTGTACTCTATCCAGAGATTAAATTGAAGTCAATGGAGGAGTTGGGCTATACTTGATTTTTGTACCAGTACCAGAAGCCAGAGAGTTAAGAGTTTCCTCTACAAATGCCCAGGTGTTTACTTAATAACCCAGTGGAATGAATCATTTGAATATTATTTATCAATGATAGAAACCCTTAAAATATTTATAAATTTACAAATATGTACATCTATAGCCACACTTAGATATATCTACATAGACATGGATAAAATATGTGGTTTATTAGATGTGCAGAATCTATTAAAAAGTTATAAGAAGATGTTGACACTGTACACTAATAATAATGGTGTCCCAATGAAGATGAGGACCATGAGGGGAAGAGAGGGCAGAATTTTTCCTCAAGTTACATAGCTAGAAAGAAAGAGAGCAGGACTCAAATACAGGCTTTTCTGTTTCAAAATCTGGGCTCACAAACACTGTGCAATACATGTTAAGAAAGAATTCTTTCTAATTTATATCTTTAACCTATACAAGACAGTGTTTTGAGCCATGTGGCAAAGTTCACTGTCAGGTTTAGAAGTTTCACCTAATGACAAAATTTTTCTCTCCTGGAGTGGGGAAGTGAGTTAGAAATGATTATTACTAAGACTCTGGCTTTAGTGAATGAGAAGAATAACAAATAGATAAGGAACAGGGCATAACACCACATAGAGGACAGCAGGAAGGAGGAAATAAAAGATATTGTTTCCATTCTCATGAGAAGGGGTAAGTGCCCATGTTTGTATGAACAAAGTTGATTGCTACTATACAATCTATGTCAGGTCTGCAAAAAAAAAATACTTTATGATAAAGTTCTTAGCCTTTTAAAATAGCATCATGCTCATTTATTTGAACTCCTTCCTCTTGCTGAAGATTGGCTTAAAACTCATTAGCTTGGCCACCATGTCAATCTTTTTCTTTTCTTTTCTTTTCTTTTTTTTAAAAAAGAGAAGGACAGTGAGAGAGAGAAAGACATAGAGAATCAACTTTTATTGAGTTTTTCACATGGCTTTCATTGCTCTGACGCTTAGTTGTGTATGTGAGTGCTAGGGTTTGAACCCGTGTACTTGTGCATGCCGGGCAAGCGCCGTAACCACTCAGCCACCGCTCCAGCCCCACTATGCCAATCTTAAATGGAGAAATTACATTTTCTGATTTATGATCTGGAGCTTTTCCTGCTACCTAAATTTCTTTCATTTTATTTTATTTTTAAATTTTTATTTTTGAACAACCATACAAATTTTAACAAAATAATATAAAATGTGTATAGTTTCTGGATACTAGATTTACCCTCAGGAGTGTCCCCAATTTCCCACCTGTATCCTTCCCTTCCCTTACCCACAATATCTCTAAAAAAGTATTAGGCTGTGTACCATTAAACCTTATCTAGATTTAATAACACATGATAATAAACCACCTTTCTGAATGGCCAGAGTCTAGCTCCAACCTCCACAGATGAGTGGAGACATTCGACCCTTGATTTTCTGGGTTAAGCTGATTTTATTCAGCATAATTTCCAAACAAAAATTCAAAAAGGACAAATGTAAAGATTATTATAGCTTTAATTGATATGTTTATTTAGACTTTGAATATGGAATATGATCAGGTTCAATTTTTATGTGAAGAGTCTGAGAATTTGAGAATTTGCTAGTGTAGTTATCTCAAATATGAAATCAAATGCTTTCTTTCAAAATCCTAGGCAATAAAAAACTATAACTGAAGGATTTAACTCGCTATTCCTAATGGAATGAGTAGATAGCTCATCAGAATGAATATATTTGGGTTTTAATATGGAGGCTCTATTTTGAATAGCCTCTATAGCTTTGAAAATCCTAACTTTAGTCTTCTCCCTGATTTATTATGTGGCTGACTGTATATTTGCCCCCTTAAAAATCCTTGGCCATTTCCCTGAAGGGGATAGAGTCAGTGGACTGAATAGGAACTGCATCAAAAGTCACCACTGCTTTCCCAAGCAGAGTTTAAAAACAGGATCATTGAATAATAAGGGATTTAGGTCTCAAGCAGGCAGGATGTAAAGAAAATTATTTGGATTTAGACAAAAAGAGATTAGAGTATGATTAGAGACTACCATGTCTTTCATATCAGATTGAGGGACCTGAAAGAGAAGACTTACGGGGAAAAAAAGTAAGGTCACAAAATTTTCCACCTGCTTCTCCAAATCAATCAAAAAAAGATTGCTCTTTCCGTGTACGTATCTGAGTCTGAGAGTACCCACTGCAATGTACACAGAGGTGAAGGTCTAGCAGTATAACTGTGCAGGGCTTAATGAAAATTACCTTTGGGAGATAGTCAATATAGGAATCAGGGAACCAAGACAGATAACCAATAATAATAACTTTTATATAGATCTTTTATCTTTAAAAATCCCGAAACAATTTCCAAGACAGAAAATGCACCATACTCAGCTAAAATCCATCCACCCCTAGAGTGAGGAATTTATACTTAATATAGAATGCTTGGCGAAGACAAATGAGAAAGAAAGCTTTTCTTCAATGCAAATGTAGTTTACATTGCTTAATTAAACTTGGATAAAAGAAAGACTTCCTCTTTGGTTCTACTAAGGACATTTGTGGGGAGGAAAATACCTTTATAAAATAACTCTTAAAATGTTTCTGAATCAAGCTGAAGTACATGCCTATTTAATATATTAACAGAATTTATTAAAAAGCAATAACTGGTGATGCAAACTCAGATACTAATACACCATTTAAAAATTATTGAGTATAAGTCAGTTGAAATGGTGCACACCTATAATCCCAGCAGCTTGGGAGGCTGAGGCAGTAGGATTGCCTCAGCAACTTAGCAAGGTCCTAAGCAAGTTAGTGAGACTCCTTTCAAAAGTTAAAAAAAAAAAAAAGAATGAAAGGAAGGAAAAAGAAAGGAAGAAAAAAAGGAAGGAAGGAAGGAAGGGGGAAAGAGAGAGAGAAAGAAAGACAGAGAGGCTGGGGATGTGGCGCAGTGGCTCAGAAAAAAATTAGCAGCTGTATGATACAGATATGAATGGTCCTCTGAAAGACAACCTGATAAAATGTATTTGAACAAAGTGGGACATAAAGAACTCTTGTACTTTTTAAAAATGAACATCAAGTTAAACTGACATTTGAACAAAATTTTTTTCCTGTCTAAAATGTCGCTTATTTTGAAAAATGTAGAAAATTTCAGAACAGCAGCAAGAAAATGAATCATTTGCCTATGTTTGAAAATTCTGATGTGACTAGGTATCTGTCAGGTTTTTGTTATTGTTTCTGTTATCTCTATTTTGGAGAATTTCTGTTGTAGAGCTATATATTTGTTAGCTGATAATTGAAATATAGTCTGATTTTCAATGCTATACACATGAACTTTTTAATAAAGCAAAAAGACCTTTTCCCTTCATAGAAATAATTATTTATTCTGAGTGTATTGTATTATGACTAGCTTCAGTTTCCACCATAGGATTGTGAAAGTATTGACTATAATTGATAAGAATTTACTGCAGTGTAGCGAGGCAATTAACATTAGTCTGAAATTGAACTGGAGACTATCTTGCTGGATCCATGAGTTTAATCATACTTATCACAGTGAATGTATTACTGAACTTATTGGTAAAGTACCTATAGCAACTATTTTCAATGGTAACCCCCATGGGTAGTTGACTACTGTGTGCATGTAGTTATGTATATCTGTGTACTTGTATGTGAAGATATACGTACATTATTTAGAGATAATGCAGTAATATAGTGAGGTCCAGAGTCCATGAGAATCCTCAAAGGCCATCTTGATAAGAGTTTAGCTTACCATTAAGATTTGCATTCTTTTTTCAGTGTTTGCAAATTTCAGTGTAACATCAGTATTCTCTTAATAATTCAGTGAATCATTTTAAATATGAATTGCCCTCCATGTTGTTAATCTTTCATAGAGCACTATTTCACTTGGAGATTTCATTGTCATCATAATCCTTTCAGTACTTTCAAGGTAATGGGACTATTTTTTTCTCCATAATGACCTGAAAACCAAATACTACTTGGAAATATGTGTTTATAAACGACCTATTATTTCATTCAATAATTGCTTACTGTAAGAGAAACAGGGAGATGACCTGTGCTTAGAATAGCGCCTCTAATATAGTAATTGACAGCGGATATAATTATTGCTATTCTTCTTAGTTACTGTTTTATTCATTTCCAAATTAAGAACAATCCTTAGTGTTTGGTCAGTTTTTATTTTTTTCTTTGCTGTGATCAAAATACTTGACAAAAACAACTTAGAGAAGAAAATTTTCTTTCATTTTTTAGTTTTGAGCTCACAGTTTCAGAGGTTCAGTACAGAATTTATCAGTTCCATTGTTCTGAACTGGAGCTGAGGTGGAACATTAAGGCAGAAGGGGACAAAAAAAGAGGAAACCTGGTCCCTTCATGACAGATGAGGAAAGAGAGGGAGAGAGAGAGAGAGAGAGAGAGAGAAAGAGGTAGCATGAGGAGCCATAGATGCCCCTGTGACCTAAGTTCATCCAGCCACATCCTCACCTGCTACCCAATTAGTCCTTTAAGGTAGAATTGACAGATTAGGTTATGGCTTTCATGATGTAATCATTTCTGCTTCATTAATACAGGAGATACCTCATATCTAAACCATAACACTTAGCTTACTGGATATCTTTTTGCAAAAAATGTATGCATTTACTTCTAACACTTCTTTAGTTGTGTAAACAAATGTACAATGTGAGGTAACACATAACTTTTATTTGTGAGGTAATAAATAACGGTGATAAATCAATTTATAAAGGGGAAAGGTTAATTTTGGCCTGTGGTTTAAGAGGTTTCAGTGCATGTTTGCATGGCCCTATTGGTCTAGCCTTGTGGCAAAACAGTGTATAATGGCAAAGGCATATGGACTATGAAGACTAGTCACCACATGGTAACTAGGAAGCAAAGAGAAGAGAGGAGGCCAGGGTTCTAAAATCCTCTTCATGGGCATGCCTCTGTTGACATCTTTGTTCAAGTATGTCCCACTTCTTAACAGATCAACCACCTCCTAATATTGTCTTGGGACCAAAACTTCATTCAGCACATGACCTTTTGTGGGACGTTTATGCTCTATAAGTCCTATAATAGGTACAACTTAATAAAGTCTGTTCTTATTGTTGTCCCTCTGGATGGAGGTAAGCACTCTATGGATGTATTGGATTTTAGTATGATAAGGAAAGGGGATAACATGGGATGATATGCCCACAAAGTCAAGGAGTGGGTATTTGGACCACACAGTGCTGTAAATGTAGGCAGAAAATTTTGATATAAAGAGCAAATTAGCTATAAATTAAAATTAGCTTCACATTAAAAGGATACAACAAAATAATGGGACTCAGGAAAGCAGCTTGTGCTTTTCTATACATAATTTAAATTGTGTTTGGTGGAAGGCAACATCTCCCACTGTAAAATTTCATTATTTCAAAATTAAACTTTCAAATGTTTCAAAAACTGAAGTAATTAGGAGAGAAAGCATCATACTGATTTTAAGGTCTTAAAAATTATAAAGAAAATATATTCAAAAACAAGAAATTTGAGTATCAGTAAGGAGCCTTATATATTGTGTAAAGTACTTCCCATAAGACTCTTTAACAACTAGATTTTACATTTAAAATATAAAAGAAAAATGCATTTAAAAACACATTTAGTGAATTACTTGTAATCAAATGAGCTACTATACATTTTAAGCCATTTATAAATGCATGTCTTTCATTTTTATTTGTTCTGCATTGTCTTACATTATGAAGGGATTCATCGGTTCACATTCATACACACATACTTATTGGCAGAACTGATTGAATCTGATCCTTGTCCAGGATCTCTCCCACTTCCTCCACTCCCCGATCTCATGACTCCTCTGTAATCACCCCAATCACAGAAAGCAATGACCATATATATGTAATTTAAACATTGAACTTACTAGATTTATACACCTGCCTGGGTATGTTTGAGGTTTTCATAGGATTCAAATGTACTGTACACTCTTGAACACACCCCATTTACCCTCCTGCTCCTCCCTCCTTCCCTTTCTCCTTCTCCCCTTTCATAGCTATAGTCCTAAGAACTTCTGTGTCACTTCAGATTTGGGGGACCTATTAAATAAACTTGACTAACTTTCATCCTATCTTAGGTTTTACTCTAGTTTCCACATGTGAGAGAAAACATTTGATCCTTAAGAAAGAATACACAGAAAGGGGAGAATCATGGCCTGCTTCATCTCTGACTGTGGACTAATATCCAGAATATATAAAGGACTCAAAAAACTGAACACCAAAACCACAAACACTCTGATCAATAAATGGGCTGTGGAACTAAACAGAAACTTCTCAACAGAGGAGGTTCAAAACCCAATAGATACATGAGGAAGTGTTCTACATCACTAGCAATCAGAGAAATGCAAATCAAAACTGCCCTGAGATTCCACCTCACTCCAGTTGGAAAGGCAAAAATGAAGAATACAAACAATGACAGGTATTGGAGGGGCTGTGGGTAGATAGGAACACGAGAACACTGTTGTTGGGATTGCAAACTGGGGCAGCCACTCTGGAAAATAGTGTGGAGACTCTTCCAAAAATTAGAGATGGAACAACCATATGACCAGCTCTTCCACTCCTGGGTATTTTCCCAGAAGATCTAGAATCAGCTTATTACAGAGATATAGCTATATCAATGTTTAAAGTAGCTCAATTTATAATAGCAAAATTATGGAAACAACCTACATCCTCCTCACTGGTTGAATGGATCCAAAAGCTGTGAGATTTTATATATATATAAATGGAGTTCTACTTAGCCATTGGAAAGAACAGTATTATGGCTTTTGCAAGTAAATGGATGGACAGAGAAAAAGTATCATGCTGAGTGTCTTATCAAAACAGAAATGAACTTTGTTTTGTCAGATATTGAATCAGAAAGGAAATTTTACCCAAAACTTTTGCCTATTTAGAATATTTGCAATTTTCCTAAATTCTGGTGTTGGTTATTTTGATTAATGTTGAGAGGCTATGGAAATGACTTCCCTAGGAATCATGACTAGGCTAGGAACCAATCTGTCTTCCATGGCTTAGTTGTGGTTCTGCCTAGAGGCAAAGGACGGATGACCTGAAATAGAATAAGAGACCCAAAGGAGAGGATTAAGTCGCAAGATTAGTGGTGACCATATGCTCTATAGAAGTTCATAAAATTGCTCATTTTCATGGGGAAAAATGTATTCCTTCATAGCCTTGAATTTTAGTGAGAGAACAATGCCATCTGATTCCTTTAAAATACTTACTAAAGCCTTTGGAGCAAGAAACCTTTCAAGAAGAACAGTTTTGTTCCATGTATAAAAATGCTAAATTATTATATTAGGAAAACCCTGTGCTCTCTCTCCTTTTCTCACCATCACCTCCCTTACTTTCTTATCCTCTCTTCTTCTTTCTCCCCTTCTTCCTTTTCTCATTCTGCTTCTGTCTTTGTTCCTGCTTCTTTGGCTCTGCGCTCTCTCCCTTTCTTCTTCCTTCCCTTCTCAAATGTTGTGAATTATGTCACTAATGATGTCCTGATCCTATGCTTTATTAGATTCATTAGTACTAGGAGAACATGCTAAAAAAATAAAACTCCTTTTAATGTGAGACACACTGTCTTATTTATACTGGTTCTTTATTATTATTGAAAAAGTGTTTTTTTTTTTAAGAGAGGGACAGTGAGAAAGAGAGAATCAATTTTTCTTTAAAAGAGAGAGGAATAGTGTGAGTGAGAAAAAGACAGAATCAATTTTATTTAGTTTTTCATCTGGTTTTCATTGTTCCGACACTTCATTGTGCTTGTGGTGCTGGGGTTTGAATCTGCATCCTTGTGATGCAGGTTTTTGAGATGAGGCCGGATCCTCTGCTTCCACTGGCAAATGGACTCTGGGCTGACTACAGATTCCAGCAGCCAAAATATCCCTCTTCTAGTGTTTGCAGCCATTCCCAGTTAAAAGTTGAAATTTGGGCTAGCTGCAGGTGTCTACAGCTGAAATAGTATTAGCAGCTCTCCAGCTAAAAGCTGGATGTTACAGCTCTTGGTGTGGTGGAAATTCAACCCGGGAATTCGGCACCCATCTTCTGCATTCTTGTCTGACAAATTTGAAAAATAAAATCCATGGACAACCACAGAACGGGGAGTAAAAGGAGTAGGATTTATTTAAGGAAGGAGAGCAGAGACTCCACAAGGCCGAGGGGTACCTGGAAGCAGGATACTATCTAATGGAGATTAGGCCAGAGGTTATATTGATTTGGGGTATGAGCATAATTAACATTCATGCAAAGCAGGCATTGATAAATGCATCTACATCATTGGTTGAACCCTATGCAAAGCAGGCATTGAAGCTTAGTACCAAAGTCATTGGTTAAAATCTATGCAAAACAGGTAGCAATTCTTTCCAAGTTCCTATCTGTGTCCACCCCCATTTCCTAGTTTTTCTACCTCAGGGACAAAGGAGTTGCTCCCACAGGTGAGCCTCATTGTCATTTGCCTATGAAGGCCCTGAGAATACACTGTCAATCGCCCTCTACCAGCTAGCTCTTAGTTGGGGCCCTTTTTCCTGTCCAGACTACCTAGCCATTTTACTCTCTCTCCTAAAACTGTCTCACTTGCACATTCCAGGCAAGTGCCCCAACAATGGAGCCACCGTTCCTTCTTAGAGAGAATCAATTTTATTTAGTTTTTCATGTGGCTTTGCTCGGAAACTTAGTTTTGTTCATGGTGCCGGGGTTCGAACTTGTGTCCTCATGCATGCCAAGCAAGTGCTGTAATTGCTGAGCCACTGCTCCATCCCCAACCAAGTGTTTTAAGAAGGATACGGCCAGGGTCCCAACACCTCTTAAAGGTATGCCCCAATCCCTAACTTCTTTCACTAGGACCCACCTCTTGTAAGTTCTACTACCTTGTAACAGTACCACAGGCTGATAATCAAACCTTGAACATATGAAGTTTTAGGGGACATTTTATATCCAAACTATGGCATTGGCTAAAGATGATGATTTTTATGAGACTACTAACTGAAAAAATTAGCAATTCTTTCTAAACTAGAAAATGTATAAGCAAACAACTCTGTTTTCTATTTTCTCCTACTTTATTATTAATTAGCACTTTAAGTAAGTACCCCTACTGAAATGTAATGAATTAACATTCCCAGTAAGAGAAAAAAGGAGAAATTCATTAATTGCATTTATGTTAAAAATTTCTGTTAGCAAGGAAAATTTGCTAATTTAATAGCATTCAAGAAAAGCCTATGCTGTATGTCTTGTGTTTTCATAGTATCCATTTGTTCTCTGCTTTCTTCCTCCTACAATTTTCATCTCCATCTCTCCTTTTTTTTTTATTTTCTAACTAAAACATGCACCTCTCTTTCCCTGAGACCTCTGCCCACAGCATTCCTGTTGAGTGTGACATGACTTTCTCAACATTCAAAGTATTCCTTTATTGAGTTTCTTTCATGTTGTGGAGTTTCCTTCTTTCCACCTTGAAATATAAATGCTTGTTATAAATCATCTCTCTCTCTCCAGACTGTAAACTTGAGGGCAGGGCAGTTTCATATTTATACAAGTACAAGGGAGAACACCACACTGGTGTCACAGGCTTTGGTGCATAATGAGGTTGCTGGATAAGAACAGGAAATAACTTCATTGCAGATCTGGAGATTTTACTTCTTGTCCTTAAATCTCCACTTATTTTAAAGCAGAGACTTAAGAAATAAACTTTTCTCCTAATTGATGTATTTGAAATGCGGTGATAAGACATTTTAATGAAATAAGTATAAATTTTCTTTTATCCAAGTCACCCATCTTTCAAAAAAAGCCAAAAATCTTTAGTCTAATTATTGAAAACTACTGTCTAAATATGTGAGATTACTAGACATGAAAATTCTACCTCCCTCTATATTCACATAACAAGAAAAAGTAAAAAAATAATATTATTGTCTAAATATAATACCATAACAGCTAGGTACTTAAAATTCCTTGTCATGGGCCAGACATTCTTCTACAGTCTTTTCTATACAACACATTGACCTTCACAGAAGCTGTATAAAGAAGCTGAGTCACAAAGAGCTCATGTCACTTGACCAAGGTTACACAGCTTATTAGTTTCAGAGTCAGGATTTGAATCCAGTTAATGCGACTGGATTAGATTCTACACTTTAAGCTGCTGCCAGGCTGCATCTTTTGCTTTGATGGGTGGCAAAGGGGCACAATACAATTTCCACTAGAATGTGCATGATCCATTCCAAAAGAAATTATTGTACCTCTGTTGGGAAGCACCACTATTAAATGTAATCTAAATGTAAAGTTAGATAAAGCTAAATCGTATCTATTCTTGAAATATACAGTTTGCTTTTATTAAAATTTAGTGGTTGTAAAATGCATGTTCAGGTTAAGATGAAAATACCTGAACATTATTTTTAGTCAAGGTTTACTAGTTTTTTCTTAATATTACTCTTTTAAATTTAATCATGGTCTTTATGCTTATTATTTCTCTTACATGATGTAATAAAACTCAAGAAAATTCTAATTTTTGTTGAAATATTACATTATTGTTAGACAATCCATCACATGTCTTTATGGAATACAAAATATATATTGAATTTATTACCAATTGCTGAGTTTTATGTATAAAAATCATATTTTCAAACCATAAATGCATATACCTTTGGAATGATAAAAGACACTGAAGTTTATGAAACAGCTTCTTTATTTTAAAAAGAGGAGGATGAAGATTTCAAGAAGCTAAGCAACTTATCCAAGGTCATGCATCTGCAAGTGACATGATGATTAAGCAAAGTAGCTTTAAAGTGCCTTTTAAACAAAATGATACAAAATAATTAATTCGGCCTGTTTGTCCTTTGAATATCTTCTTTTTGTATTCATTTTTTACTCATTAAAGATAGAGCTTAGAATATTTTCTACCTGGGTAGTTGATCAGAATTTCTCTGCCTTTCATGTTAAAGAAACTTTTTTTGTATTTGTCTCATTTTTGCAGGGATATCAACATTCTAATTTATTTTGATATAAATATGCTACCTATGCCTACAAATTTACTATTTTCTTCAAAGTTTTATTGGTGATTTAATTCAATGGTGCAGTGGATAGGTAAATATCAATGTATGCACAGATAATTATTATATGAAAATTGCAAAAATAAGGGAATATAATATATACATAAATACCTTGATGAAGTTCTAAACATTCTACCTAAAAATACAATACCTTGGTATATGAGGAAACACCTAATTCAAGAAGGTCTTTCGGCACATAACAGAATTATCTGACCTTCCTCTGAAGTAGGTTATAACACGATCATTCTACTGCTCATGGTGGTGTACGCCTGTAATCCCACTGGCTTGGGAGGCTAAGACAGGAGTATCAGAAGTTCAATGCCATACTCAGCAACTAAGAGAGACTCTGTCTCAAAACAAAACAAAACAAAAAAATAAAAAGGGCTTAGCATGTTCCTGGTGGCTCAGTGGTTATGACACTTGCCTGGCATGTGCGAGGATCCGAGTTCAAACCCCAGCACCATGTACTCAAGTACTGAAGCAGTGAAGGCCACAGGAAAAACTAAAATAAAAATTGATTCCATTTTCTTTCTCACTCTCTCTCTCTCTGACTCTCTCTCTTAAAAAAAAAAAAAAAAGGATGTGTCACATCTAAGGATGTGTCTCAGAGATTAAGTGCCCCTGGGTTCAATCCCTTGTACAAAAAGAAAAACAAAAACAAAGACAAAAAACCCAAACAACCAAACAACAACAACAAACAAATAACACTCAATTCATGTAGAAATACACTATCTCACGAAAAAGAAAGAAGACACAGAGGCACCAAGAAGAATCTTCACTAAAGTGAAGACTTATGGAGGCAATGCTTTTCCTTAAAGTAAGAAAAGCTCCCTAATAGTGGAATTGCTGTAATATATATTTTTGTAATACAAGAATTTTCTGCTTTGGAGGGAGGTAGTGAATAGACATTTGGAGCAAGAGTCCCTGCTTTCCTTGGATCCTAGGATTCCAGTTTACATTAACAATCTTGCTTTCTCTCTCACTCTTCTCATGTATCTGATCCTCCCACATGCTGAATCATTCCACCTTGCTGCTTTATGTGTTTTTAAACCTGCTTGTTGGCAATGACAGTTTTCTTCCTAGGTTTTACTCTAGCTTCACATATGACTGAAAATATTCAACCCTTGAGTCTTTGGGCTTGGCTTGTTTCACTCATGATTTTTTTTTTTACATTTTCACCCATTTACCTGTACAAAGCCATGATATTGTTCTTTCTAAAAGCTGAGTAGAAATCATATAGATAATAGATAGATAGATGATGGATAGATGATAGATAGATAGATAGATAGATGATAGATAGATAGATAGATGATAGATTTTGGCTCACTCATCCAAGGGCATCTAAGTTTCTATAATTTCAGTATTGTAAATTGAGGTGCTGTAAACATGGATGTAGCTGTGCCTTTATAGTATGCTGATTCTAGCTCCTCTGGGAGAATAACCAGGAGTGGGATAACTCTATCATATGGTGATTCCATCCCTAAATTTATGAGTTTTTTTGTATATTCTGGATATTCTCCATTAGAGAGGTAGCAGTCCATGATATTCTCCCATTCTATAGGTTCTTTCTTGACACACTTGAATAATTGCTTAACTGTGCAGAAGCTTTTCAGTATAATAGTGTCTCACTCATTGATTCTTGGTTTCAATTCTTGTGCTATGGAAGTCTTGTTAGGGAAGAAGGTGCCTATACAAAAAGGGTGAAGTGTTGATCCAATTTCTTCTTCTAATAGTTGTACAGTTGCTGGTTTAATTCCTAGTTATTTGATCCATTTTGATTTAATTTTTCTGCAGAATGAGAGGTAAGGATCTAATTTCAGTTGTCTGCATATGCTTGTCCAGTTTGTGTAAAAACAGATCTCCTGATTTCTTCTTTGGCTGAATCACTGTTCCATTAGCTCCAGATTTTAAAGCAGAGTACCTCTTTCATTTTTGTAAACATAATCTAATTAACTACATGCTCAGTGGAAATTCCATAATTACTTCTTTTGCGCTTGATTTTCAAGAAATATCTAGAATAAGTTTTTGCCTTTTTTTCATTTGGATTATAAGAATATAACTTTCTACAAGTGAGATTATGCTGTACAGAATAAATAATATCAAAGTATCAAAGTACACTCCTAATAAAATGAATTAATGTTTATAGTACTGTACTGTTATACTGAAGAAGTGCTTGATTTGTATTTACTCCTGTTGACAGACATGAGTCTGATTTTGGTGCTACAAATTAAGTTACAAAATGTATGTTACCAAAGAAAACACCTTGTATTACCCGAACTCACACCAAGTGAACATAATTACATTTTATGGTAATTAAAAGGTTTGTTAAAGTTCTTGCCCTTAAGGATTTTATAATGAATTAGGGACCTAAAAACATTTCAATTGTTGTGTATGGATAGAAACATTTATTATGAATATAACTTTTAACAAACAGGAATTTAAATAAAATTCTTATACAAAATAACTTTCGTAGTTCATTTAACTTTGTTTTCTTCACATTTTCCCTGTTCTTCCATTCTTTTGAACTAAATATTCCTTGACATTTGCATTACTTTCCCCAAAACCAAGCATATGGTCCTTGGTGCCCTACTCCCTAGCTAATACCTTTTCTCTCCCAGTGCTTTCCATTTCCTTCTCTTTCTCCTACCTATTAGCTGTGATACTAAAGCTACACCCAAGGTTCTGTTTATTCTTCTCCTTATCAATTATCTACTTCCAAATAACAACTTTAAACCAAAAGCCAGAGCAATCTGTTCCACCTCTTCACCTCCTTCCTTCTTTACCTCTTCCCTGGTAATCTTCATATCTCTTGGTCTTTCTTTTTCAATATCCGTTTACACATGGCAGAATATTCTGTGCTCAACAATCTACAAAATTCCTGACCATCTGAATGTTGCTGGATCACTACAATTCTAAGGAGGTAATACTATAGAAAATTGCTTCAAAATAGGAGACCATGACCTGAAATGCTACTTAACGCTAATCAATTTAAGTGCAGTGCTTTTCTATAGCTATGCTATTGTTGTAATTATCTGTGACGTTTCTGGTATGGAGAAGGAAAAGGAAAATCAACCGTTTACAGGAAATATATTGAATTTGTTATATAACAAATTTGCTATTTGTTATAATTGAATTATTATAAGGGAAAATGCTCATGCTTGGAAAATGGTAGCTGTTATGGTTTAGATATTAGGAGTCCCCCAAAACCTCATGTGTGAGATAATGCAAGAATATTCTTTGGTGAAATGATTGGATTATGAGAGCTTTAAGCTTATCAGTGCATTGATCCACTGATATGAATTAACTGAGTGGTAACTATAGGCAGATGAGGAGTTCCTGGATGAGGTGGATCATTGGGTCACTGGGGGCATGTCTTTACGGTTTATAATTTGTCCCAGGGGAGTGATTCTCTCACTTTCTCCCTCTCTCTCCTTCCTTGGTGCCATGTCCTAGCTGCCTTCCATGTTTGGGCCTTTCTGCCATGATGTTGAACCTCACCTTGTGCCCAGAGCTATGCCATCTATCGACTAAGACATCTGAAATTATGAGCACTAAATAAACTTTCCCGCCTCTATGTTGTTCTTATCAGGTCTTTTGTTCACAGAAACAAAACAGCCAACCATAACAGTAGTAGAATCACTATCTGAGCACAGTATAAGAAGTATGTATTTTACTTATTAATCTTCTTTTTCTCTTCCATCAGCATCTTCCCCATGCCATTGCAAATTTTTTTCACTTTTCTCATTTTGGTGCCATACTTTCTCCCATCTCTGCGCCCATCATCAAATAACGTGCCATCCATAATTGCATGATATCTTTACTGTTTCTCTTACCAAGCATGATATTGAAATGGGACCATACACAAACTTAAAACACATACTTTGTACATACTATATATGTGTAAGCTCTGATTTGAATGCTTCCCCCAAAGCTCAAGTGTTGGAAACTTAGTCTCCAATGCATGCGCTGGAAAGTGGGGCACAATGAGTGGTGTTTAGGACATTAATTGCATTCCTGCATAGTGGATTTGTTATCATGAGAGTGACTTTTTCATATGTAAAAGCACAATGCCTTCTTGCTAGCTCATTTTCACTGTCCTACTCTTTCCTCTCTTTCAGCATGGGTTGATACAGAATGAAAACCTTTATCACATGCTAGCTCCATGCTTTTGGACTTCTCAACCTTCAGAATTGTGACCCAAATGAATCTCTGGCTTTCATAAATATGGAGTCTCAAGTATCCTGTTATAGTAGCAGGAGATTTAAAAAAATATATATATATATTTATATATTAATCTATATATATATTTATATAAATATATATATTTATATATTTATTTATATTTATATAAATATATATTTATATAAATTTATATATATAAATATCTATATATATAGAGAGAGAGAGAAAGAGAGAGAGAGAGTATGTTAAAAGTAGTAACAAGCATCCTAAATGTACAAAGAATGAGCTATAACTGAGAAATGAAGAAGGTGGACATCAAATTTTGTTAGTTCCACTTGACTTAAGGGTATGTTTTGCTGAAGCATTGATGTGAATAACAAAGGGAAAGAAGGATATCACTAATTGGAAAATATCTATAATTATAAATAAGAAGCAAAATTCAGTAAAAGCTCCTTGGAGGGAAAAAATATGTAACAGTTGTTTTCATAAAATGAGGCCAATAACCCTTAAAAGTTACCTTTAAACAACTTTACTTTTTTTTCTATTTTTTTTTAATTAGAAGTGTATAGTGATACAGTTGAGGGGGAAAATTATCAAAACATTAGCAATCAATGGATATAAACTTTGTTATCCAGGGGAAATGCCAAAACATGGATAAACACCTTGGATTTCACCTGTTGCAGTTTACCCCAGAAGAACGCATGTGATAAATGGGTAGTTAGTGGAGGAATGACATTGGCTTCTGGGATGGTTCCCCCATCTTCCCAATCTCCAGACTTCTATGAGTTCTTCATACACCCTCCACCCTCCCCATCCTCCTCCCTACACCTCCAAGCATCCTAGAGAGCCATCTCCCTATTACTCTGAAAGTCATTTAATTTGCAGTTTTGTTAGTTTAGCCATCTGCCCTACTGCTTCCCCAAATATGCTAGCATCAACAGATGAGAGAAACCATTCAGCCCTTGAGTCTCTGAGCTTGGGAGACTTCACTAAGCACAATTCTATCCATCTCCATCCATTTGATTTCAAAAGCCATAATATCGTCCTCTCTAATGGCCGAGTAGTATTCCATAGTATACATGTACCAAAGCTTTTGTATCCACTCGTCGAGTGAGGGGCATCTGGGTTGGTTCCATAATCTAGCTATAATAAATTGAGCTGCTATAAACATTGATGAAGCCACATCGCTATAATACGCTGATTCTAACTCTTTTGGGAAAATTCCCAGGAGTGGGATAGCTGGGTCGTAAGGTGATTCCATTCTTAATTTTTTGAGGATACTCCATACAGCTTTCCATAGTGGCTGAACCAGTTTGCAGCAGTGTAATAGTGTTCCTCTTTTCCCACAGCCCCTCCAGCATCTGTCGAAAACAACTTTACTTTGAAGTAGTTTAGTTACTTCATAAACTGTAAAAGACAGAAAATTAAAGACTCTCATATCAGATGGTTGAAGGGATTCACTATACTATTCATACCACATTGTATTTTGACTTTATTTGGACTTTTAAAAAATATCCATTAACATATTTGAATAGTTAAAATTCATCTCCAGGTAGTCTAGTGCCACACTTTAAAAAAATTAACATATTATAATAAATAATTTTGTCTAGATCTTCAAGGTCATTGCTGAAATTAACTTTGCTAATATTAGGAAATGGATTTGACTACAGAATTCAATTACCTCAGACTGGATTACCCAATTGCAAATTTGAATAATGAGAATAAACAAACATTTCAGAATATGGGATTCAGATAGAATTTTCCAGTGTCAACTTGAAAACACATGGGATAGCTTATATATTAGATAACAACATTCTCTGTGCTCAGAAGAGGAATAAACAGTTTATTTCTTACATTGGTGAGTTTCACCTCATGGGAACCCTGATTTATACATGTTATCTACTGTTTTCTATATTAGTTAATATAAAAGCCTTAGCAATCAATGCTCATGGGTAACAAGTAGCAAAGATGAGACAGATTCAATTTCTAAAAATTCCTTCATATCATTCAGAGATGGAAATCATGAATTTTGATTTTGTTTTCTGAACTGAGTCAATTTAAATTGGACCTTTAAAATATGTATTTTATGTAATAACAATTCTATCTTATAATGAAAGTATAATGTGAAAATTAAATATTTTTATTCTGAATGAATACTAAGTAAAGTTACAAATAGTTTGTAGTATTGAAAATAACTATGCCATCTTAAAAATGTATGGTTGTTTAGACAAAAATTAGAAACACTATCATTTGCTTCTAAATGTGCATATTTATCTTACAATTTCAATATTAAAGAGTTTTTCCCCAGCTTCTCCATGATATGGTACATTTTGTTTATTATTAAAAGAAAAATAGAATCTCCTAGAATTCTGACTTTATTAATATTTGATTTAAAGTCTGACAAATTTAAGTACTCTCAGGCATTACAGAAGAGATGCATTATATTGAGATCTTCCCTCTTTATTAAACACATTTTACAATTTACGGGATGTATATATTCTATCATAATTGGCCTATGAGTATAGCTCTATAAGGATTTAATTATAACAGTATCCCTATATTTCAATTTACAAGTTCCATAGAGAAATGAAACTCAAGTAATTTAGAGAACATCATTGCACTCATTATTGGTAGTCATAATAATTTTAGATTTTCTCATCTATGAAAAATCATGATAATAACAGAAGTCTTTAGTAAAACTGCTAATCTTACAGCATACTATTTCTCACACGAGAAAAATATATATCCTCTTGCAAACAAATCATTGCCAACTACAAATTCTTCTAAACCATATTTCTCAGTAGTAGCATGCTCCTAATATTTTTATTTTTTAACGAATTTCTTGGGCATGGTTCAGGCCAGTATGTGGACTTGGAGCAAAGCATGTGAATTGAAGTTTAACAGACTTAGAAGATTAAAATTTCCTTTTTCTCTTCTTGAGTATCTACTTTCAATAAAATCTGCAACACAGTTAAAGAGTTATCTGCTAAAACACATTATTCTTTGGCATAATTAAGAAGCAGAGATAAATATTAGGAATGCCATCTAAGTGAATGTCTCCCTCTACAGTTTTCAATAATTTCCTTCAAAGAAGAAAATGAATCTGAAAATAATATAGAATTATCTATTGTATTTTATGTCTTATTTTACACCAACCTAAATTTATATTTCAGGAAAATGGACATATAAGCATTCTCCTAGGCAAGAACCTACTGTAACAGGTTGTGTCTACCTTTAATAAAGAACACAAAGAATGTCAAAAATTTGTCAAGAAAAAGCAAATGCATATTTTTGACATAATATATGTGTTCAGAATCCCCCAAATTTCCATTACATTCAGTATGAAAGCAGAAAGACTTTATAAGTTCTTCAAAATCCTTCATATTTTACTTCTATCTCCATTCTTACCAATACCTTCTTCATCCTTTATATCCAGCCACATTTATCTCTTGGCTATTCCTCAAATCTTAGTATTATATTGTGATTTCTACTGCTTCATAATACAGTATCACCAAATGTAAGCAGTAGAACATTATGTCCATTTCTGCTGCTATAACAAAATGCTTTAGGTACTTTGTGAACAGCATATTTTTTCTCATTATTCTGGGGAGAGGGAAAGCCACAATCAAGGCACAAAATGGAATTACTTGTAAGTCCTCTATAGTGTATGGTTTACAGCTAAAAATTATGAAATCAGGGAGTTGAAGTTACTTACTTAATCAGTGATGGGTAACGATCACTGGCTTGGGGGTTTGTTTCTCTCCACATCATCTTCTCCATGTGGACCTTGTGTGGAGGATAAGTTAGTATTCTTCTCTACATATTAACTTAAGTTCAAGACAGAGTATCTTCAGAAATAAATTCATAAATAAACTATAATTCTTATAGTGAATTATCTTTGGGAATCAGATAGCATCGCTTCCCCACATTCTATTAGTTAAAACAATCACAATATCTGGACCAAGTAAACGGTTAGAAGATCAGTATGTTCTTATCAAGATCACAAATGGTCTTCATAGCATTTCTTTATCTTATATGAAATGTCAGAAATGTTCAGCTCAGTGGACCCCTCTTCTTGAAAACCTGCATTTTGCTTGGATTCCTTTACTCCACATGGTTAAGGTATTTTCTTTTCTGTGCTGAGAGCTAATTTTAAGTCTCATGTTCTGCCTCTGACTTCTTCTGTGTCCTATAAAATATTGTTCTGTCACTGGGAAGCAAATCCTGAGCTGACTTGCCTCTTATTTTTGCACATATTTTCCCTAACAACCATGATGTGTTTATGCCTTTAAATATTGTCTTTATGAAACTGACTTCCAAGAGTGTGTGTCTGTCCTCTAGATGCACATAACCAAAGACCTACTTTATATTTTCATCTGGATATCTAAAACTGTTTTAAAATTACCAGGCAAAACATAATTAATTCCTCCTCATATCATAAAATCTATTGATTTTATCTCTATAATGTATTGTAAATCTATCCCTTCATTTACATCTTCTATTGTGCTGTTATTATCTTAGATTATTACAATAGTTTCCTAGCATGTCTTTTCACATTGCAGAACTAACTTAGAGTCCACTAAATATATCAGCTCCCTTGTCACTATGTAGAGATACCGTTTTGGAATCCACTCAACACCGCATTTTAAGCATCCTTGCATCGGTAGGGTTAAAAAGGATGAGACAGTTTCTTGCCAAAGGGTTGTGTCCTAATGGGTGAGGATCCAGTGACTTTTTAACATGCTTTTTCCCACTCACAGTTTAGAAATAAATGACTATGTAGTTCTAGGGATGCAGGAGCCAAGAGATGAAAGAAGCCTAAGTCCATGAATCACTGTATTAAAAAGTTTCAGCTAAACATCTATGTTCAATTATTCTATGTTTAAAAAATATCTTCCATTGTACTAAAATACTGATATGTTGGATCATTAGTTTTTATAGCAATGTGTGTCAACTAAGTTAGTATATTTCACTTTTTAAGCCCAGGAGAAGATCCTAAGAAAGTAACTCAAAAACTTTGTTTAAAAATAATTAAAAGAGTTAAAATGCTATACTAGAAAACCACCTGCTTAATAGAAAATAAGTAAAGAAGGAACAAATTAGAAATGAAAAAGACCAAACGACATGACAGAACACACAAACACAGGCATTTAGTATCCATTTGATATATATGTGATATACAGTATGTATCATATGTCTCATGTCTTATATCATGTGATCTGTAATCTCATTAAACTTGAATTGGTAAAAACAATCCAGTCAAAAGACAGTAGGCTATCTGAAAAAATGGAGATTTTATTTAACTGTAGATTTTCTTTTTTTTTTCCAGATTGTGATTGGTGCATTAAGGTAGTATATAATGATGGGCTTTGCCATTGCATAATCATGCATGCACACAATACAGCAATATATTTCGCCAATATCCCTCTGGGGCTCACCCTCCTTCCTCCTCCCAACCCATGGTCCCTATCTTCTACTGAGAAGTGCAGAATGTATAGTTTTTCTTCCACTCTACCTTCCCTTTCCCTTTCCTCCCTCATGACCTCCTTCCTTTCTCCCCTTCTCTATTCTCTGCTCTACTAGATGTCCTTTAGTTTGTCTATTGATTTGTTATTTGAATGGTTCTTTATTGTTTATTAACTATAGGTTTTCTACAAGGGACTTCCTTTAGATGCAAAATGTAAAAATTTCACAGTACACTCTGTTTCTTTTTTTAATTTCCTACAGTTCATTCTTCGGAGTCTACCACTTAGATTTACTCTATTCCTTTCCATTACACTGAAATATAATGAATCAAAAATCTCTTGCCCTCTTGTTCAAAACCCTACATTATTGGTTTACCAGGTGGTTTTCTAGATTGGAAGCATCAACATAACTTGGAAACTTGTTGAAAATGAAAATCTGGGACACCATCCAGACCTTGTGAATCAGAATATTCAGAGGGGGACCCAGCAATTTGTCCTGCTTGTTTTAAACAAACCTTCCAGGTTTGCTTAATTTCATGATCACTGCTTTATTTGAACAATCACTTTCTGCCTTCAGAGTATAATTTCTCCATTTCCCACTATACTAGAACCATACGTCAATTCCTCACTTTGTAAATATGCCCAATTCAGACCTACTAAATGCTCTTAGAGTATTCTGTTACCTCTTTGGGTCTCCCTGTTATTTTTCCTCACCTACCAAAAGTCACTTTCTCTAGAGACCTTTTGTCATCCTCCGATCTAAGCCCCTCATTGCCTTTGTCTTTTCCTCTGACCTTGGGTCCTTTCTTGGATTTACAGTTATTTATAATTTCCTTAAAGTTCTTGAATGCCCATCAATTTATCACTTTTATGCCCGTCCTCCTTCTAAACATAAATCACATGAAGTACACACACACACATACACACATCAGAAGAAGATAAATAGCATGACCACCTTAATAACATGTGTATATGCACATGTATATGTGAATTAATATAATCTACTTGTATGTTTACAGAATGAGATCTGGGAGAATATATAAGAATCTATTTTTTTCAAGAGGGAATTTGTATATTATAGTACAGTTTAAACTCTTCCATATTTAAATATATATTAAATCAAAATGCATTTATTTTACAATTTTCAAAAGCTATATTTTTAAGGAAATTAAATGTGCAGAGATCTGCCCTTTGTTGGAGAGAAATTAAAGGTAATAGATCATAATACTGATAAACAAGGATTATATAGTGTTGTGTATCAGCTTTAATGACTTTGGCCTAATTTAGAAATTGCTGGTTTTCAGTTTTGCTAAAATGTCTTCTGTTGAATATCAATTATTATCAGTGCATTCATTATTAACTTAAGCTGTAAAATAGCATGATTTATATGCAGAAATTCATTTTTATGCTGCAATATTATATAACATAGTTAGACTTTTTGCTATAACCATTTTAGTTGAGCATTTCCCATGTATTATATTCTTTTTCAAATGGTAATTTGAAAGTATCCTTAACAAATATTAAATAGTTACAGTTATAAAATTGTGTTAACAAAATACATTTTACATTTTGTATGCTTTTACTTGGGCATCTATCACATACATTTAGGCAGTATTTTTAAGTGTTTAAAGAGTCTGTTATAATTCTTTTTAGATTTTGAAGCTATAACAGTATAGAAGAATGATTAGTAGCAATAATTTAGAATAAAAATAAAACAGAAGTTCAAGGTTACTATAGATATTAATAATTTTAAGGAAACCACATAAATATTTGTTCATAAATAACATAAATGTGGGCTATGATAATTCCATTACTTTGTTTCTGCATTCCAATGTGCTAAACAGTCCTAAGGAATTTAAAACATTGGAAAATTGGTGTTTCAGTGAAGTAAAATATGCTTGTGATTTTTGTCTATGTGTTATTAGAAATGAAGTCAGAAACTTTGCAGTCTTCTTCCCTGGAAGGTTGCTGAATGGGAAAAGAGTGGTAAGAGAGAACTTAGCATGACCCTTACAGTTAGTCTTACAAAAAAACAAAACAAAAAAAGTCAAGTAGGAATACCTCTGTTCTAGAATCTACATAATGCAGTGAAGATACTCAAATCCTAGTTATTCACGATAAACTTAAAATAAAGTTTGTTAAGTGCGTTTATTTTTAATAGGATTTTTCCACCTCTTCCAACTCCTCTATAGTAGATTATAAGTGCTGCCTATGGACCTCAGATTTGGTCATTCATGTAGGCAAGAAGCATTTATTGAATGTCACTTTAGCACAAATCATTGTCATTCCACTTTCCACAGACTGTCTTACCTGTGTTTTCTGATCTTTCAATCTATGGGACCAGTAAGCACTTAATTCTTGAGTAAATCCTAACCAAGGCTAGAATAGTCTTGCTGCTATAAGAAGGGCATTGGGGTCTGAAATGAGCTACTAAATTCTCATTGTAAATAAATAGACAAGGATAGACACATATCTGTATATACCATAATTTAAAAAATATCAAAATAAATCTTTTCATATGTGCAATGATGTTTATGTAATGGTGTTATTGACACATTTTCCTTTCTGAACTAGTGAACTCTAAAAGCGACCTTGGTACTTACAATGCTGTTGATTTTTTTCTTTCTCAGAAGGAATTGGGCTTTATATTTTGTAGTTCTGCCTGAACAATGCTGGCTGCACTGTGTTTGTGCACGGTGATTTCAATGAAGAGCTTAACCATCTTCTGTTCTAACTTCTAAGTTTCAGAACTTAAAATACCTTTATGGAGCAGAAGTGGCCAATGCAGTAAATTTTGAAAGGACCAATGATTGATAGAGCCCAGGCTCCAGAGCAGGATTGTGTAAGGAAGTTGCAGCAAGTGTCCTTCTACAGTGAACACCAGAGAAGCACAATAAGAGTTAAATGAAAGTCTAAACTCTTCTGTTAATTTAAATACACTCAAAGGGGCTAGAAATCATTGATATAAAGCCAATAATGGCCAATTATATTGGCTCATTTATCAGAAAGGGGCCTATAGGACACTGATTGATCTTTGGGTCATGATGAGCCATTGGGTTATAAGTCGAGATCATTCTAGCTGCTCTTGCAGACAAATGAAAAGTATATACTAGCACAAACATGTTAAAAAAATTTTTTTATTAACAAAATAGTACAAAAAACAATATATATTTTGAGTCACACTACCTAGTAATGATTCAAGATTATGGTCTAGCTGTGAACCTTGGGGGAAAAAATCGTTATGGTTAATCATCTAGCTAGTCTCTGTTATAAACATGCTTGTTTAAAGATACAAAATTCATGTTGATTCATCAGGATATCTGAGTTTGAATATTAATTCTGTAAACTTTTTGATTGGTAATGATCTTGATTAGTCCAAAATTGTCCTACTACAAAGCTAGATTTCTGATCTACTATTTCTTAAGATATTTTAAGCATTAGTCAGTTCCCTTTACCTTATTATATCCTGATCCTGAAATCCTTTCTTTCCTTTTAATCTATAATTTCATTTTGTCACTGAATCCTCACTGGCAATGATTGCTTGAAAAGAGTGCTACTGCCCTAAGGAATCTAGCATAAAGAATATGGCATACAACTTGGTGATAATTGTTGAGTGTTTCTAATGACATCAGAAATGCTTTGAAAAAGCAAGTTACTATATAAATGCAAAATAATATGAGATTAAATTAAAAGTTGCTATTAGTCTATTTTGTCCTGACCGTGAGTGTTATCTCCTTTCTGATTCATTTTCTTTTGCTGACATATACTCTTGCTACTTTGTTTATTTTTTTTTATTGTGTTTTATGGACAAATAGTCCCTTGTAGTGACCTCTGTGGGTGAGGGACAAGGTTTAAATTGTCTGATCTCTCAAAATAGGAATGTGCAGAACTTTTTAATACATGGCTTTGCAGCTTGCCCCAGGGTAGCAATAATTTCTGTAGAGTTTCACCACAAGATTAATAATCAGATGACACTCCTATATTTTTCTTTTATAGTATAAATTCTGTGATACCTTCTATCTTCTTACCCAAACAATAATCAATTCCATCAATACTAAGATATTAAAAATGTAAGAGACAATAATTTCAATATAAAAAGTTATCCTTCATCCTTCTTTTTATTTTTTCTTCCTTCCTTTTTAATGATATTTTGCAAACATTCAGTTAAATAGATGAAAATCATCTGCTTTTAATTTTTGAATGGTGCACCTTTGGTTGACTTCAACATCTTTAAATTTTATAAGATTTCATGATGTGTGCGGGTCCTACCAGGTTCCCTTTTATCACATTTACTAGACTTCTGGTAAATTCAATACTCCCTAAGGAGGAAATAAAAACAAATAAACAAAACCAGATTACAGGGAATTTAGATTGTATTGTTACTGCTATGTAGATAACAGCTTGTCTCATGGCTCAGATTTTATATTGCAGTCCTCTGTTCTCAGGTCTAATTCGTGTAAACATCACCTCTGAAATCACTCACAAGTCAGCAGCAGAAGCCTGTCATGCTGAAATAAAGAAAATAGCTGAAATCAATTATTGTTGCTTTTACAGCCTAATTTCCTTGCCATCTAAATGCAGATAAATAGAAAATCTAATTTTTATTATACCTCGCCCACAACTTTTAATAAATATTAATGTACATGACCGTGGCTGACCTCCCACTAGACTTAAAATCAATATTTGTTGATTAAGGTCTTTTGGGCAGCATTACAAAGCTGAAGACTCACTATTTATTCCCATTGCCTACTCCCTGACCCTTGAACAGGTTAACAGTGAGCCTATTAAGAAGAGTAAAGTATTGGAGCTAAATTTGGTCTTACAAGAATATATAAAGAGGGAAGACATAAGCTATGCTTCTTACATCTGCATGGATTATGTATCATTTTTATTCATCTTGATGACTTGTAATTTCAATTCTCATTTTTGCTTTTTAATGACTGTGAAGCATAATTTTTACAGTTTCTTTACCACATGCAAATCAAGGGTAGCAATTTGAAATATTTTTTAATTTTCTAATTTATTGGGTTTTCTTGTTTATTTCACTTACAATCCAAGTTCATCAGAAATGAAATTCAGATTTTACTAGCCATGCTTATGATTTTGACTTTGATCTGTCATTTACAGTATAAACATACTGTTTTACAAATTGATTTCTTAGGTATTTTTTTCCTAAAATTGTGTAGTGTCAGATACTATGTTAGACACTAGGAACTCAAAGAAAAAAGAGCACAATGTTTCTACTCTCACAGAGATTATGACAAAAAAGAAGTTAAGGAAAACTAAGTAAGTGTATTCAAAAAGTAAAGAGCAAACTTCTATACATAGCTAGAGCAGAGGGTGCAGAAGTGGGTGGCAAGACCAATGTGTAAAATTACCACATGAAAGTTTTGGTTTTAGTAAAACTTGACATCAATTGTAATAATCTGAAAGTCTACATACCTACCCATGCCCTGTGCTCTGTGGAACTACTTCACATGACTGTGATCCCCCAAGACAATGTGCATGAAGCAAGAAGATCAAAGCATTGATCCACAAGCTCTGAGGAAGCATCTGGGAATAAAATAAGATTTCATAAATAAGATGCTGAGTAATGAAGTACAAACTAAAGCAGATAAGAAAAGGAAAAACATATGAAATGCAGAAATTACCTGAAACATCCTTACCATTCCATATGCAAAAATTCCAACAGAAAGTATTGAATACCAACAGGTACTAAGGATCAAGCTTGGAGATGGACAGCGTTCTTCGTTGCTGTAATGAAGATCTTCTCTTCGAGAACTTGTAAGTCTCCTGTTCTTCCTTAAGCTGATGTACCATTTTATGTAAACTAATATAGGTTACTGACATAACTGAGTATAAATAACTGAACATTCAAGAATTCTGCCTAAATTGTCAGCGGTATGGGCACCTTGTCTTTGGTTCATTCTCAAGGACTAACTGCTTCCTTTACCAAAAAGAGAAGATCCTTAGAAGAATTTTGAATAACATAAAAGTTGTTTATCTTAGATACATGTATGTGGAACAAAAAAGGAGAAAATAGAAACTATATGATAGTATAAGTATCATTATATCATTGCGTGTTATAATGGGATAATACATAAGCATGGATGCGTTCAAAAGCTTGCCTATGGTCATTGTTCAGGAGTAAGGAGGATAAGGAATTTACTCCCACTTACAACGTTATTTCATGGTAAAAATTTCATCCTACATCCCAATATCTGAGACTTATTGAACCTAATTTGAGTACTACCTGCATTAAATTGTGGAATTTAAAAGCCAACTACTGACCCTGTCAGTCAAGAAGTGTTCATGAATTTGTCCTGGGGTTTTAAATGCTATATTTCTTCCTTTTCCTACATTTACAGGATTTTTGGCAAGGTGCCTTCCACTGTCCATGGCAGATTTAAAATACTCTGGTGTTTGCAATTCTGAAATGGTAAACAGCAAATGCAGCTAAGTATATTTGATTTGAAGCATGAATTTAGAATTTCACAAAAATGCAAAGCCATAATCCATCCTTCAGGTAACAAACTGATTATATAATAGTTTTGCACTTAATACAGAATTAGAAACATTTCTGATAACCATGCTAAAATGTAGAATAAAAGCAGGGAACTATGAATTACAAAGCTTTGTTGCCATCAAGAGCCTCCTGCTGACATGAAAATGCTCATATAATCTATAAAAAAGGCTTTTTATTTTGTAATTAATAGTTATAAAATTATTTAATATATTTCAAATGTTTGCTGAAATTATGAAATAGGAGTCAAATCTCACATCTTGTATGAGTAGTTTCTGTTTTCAATACATGCATATTTTAGTACTTAGCAGGCTGATCTCACACAATTTTGTTTCCTAAAGGGAAATGTTGAGATTTTAAAAAATCTCTTTTATTTTGTAATTTTTGCTCTTGAATTGTGGTATTTCTTTAATGATTTTTTCTTCCTTTCAGAATTTTCCCAAAGATAAAATTTTAAGGCAAAATAAGTCTTATCCACTCCACTTCTTTAATTTCATTCATTTCTCTTTATTATGGAGGAATTCCAACTTCCTTTATTTTATTGTGGATAATATCTCAGCTTCCTATCTCAAAATAAGCACAATTAAAACAAACACACAAACACAAATCCATCACATTATTATATTAATTTTGGTTGATCATTACAAAATAAAATTATCCTTGAAAAAAATAATTCACAATGAGCAGTTGATGACTGATGGTATGTGTGCTAATTCTATAACAACAGTTTTAAAGATTATTAAAGACAATTATTAAAGTCAAATTTTAAAATCGTCAATTTACTTTGACAAGCATTAACAGGATGGACATTTCGTTAAAGATACTATCTTAGTCAGGAGAGTGGTAAGAATGAACACAAGCAGAAAGAGGATTGAGTGCTAATATATTCCTGTTTGTACTGTTTCATTTCATGCCCACAGTGATGTCATATAATAAACTAAACCTCAAATACTTAAGTTATTTGCTTATGATAAAGCAGTTTAAAAATGGTAAAATATACATTTGAATCCATATTTTCTGGAATACAAATATTCATTTAGGAGAACTTGGTGAACAAAAAAGAAAGAATGCAAAAAGAGTAGAATTATATCACAAAAGTCTAGATATTTATGTTTGAGCAGTTATAGTTTACTCAGAAGACCATGGGAGTTTTCTGAGACTGAAACTGCATTTTAGAAAGCATACATACAGTATCTGATAATGAATTAAATGAAATTTAGGAAATCATTCCAGATAAGAATTAATAAGATTCTAAGCTATGGTGGTAGCTGTATAAATCAAAAGATGGATAAGAGAAATGCACATCATTAAGATACAATGTGTATTTAGCAACTGATTTGCAATAAATGAAATAGTGTGTTTGTACATTTTGAAATTTAATTTGAGTGATTAGGATGACATTATGATCATTATGATTGTACACTGAGAGAGGAAGAAGAATAGCATATTGTGGGATGGTGAGTAGTGGTTTATTATTTGATATTCCTGAAGAAGAGTGAAATGAGATGAATTAGGAATAATCATAAATTTCTGAAGTTACTTTAAGCAATGGGACAATGTGACAGCATTTTCATAATTTAGTTTATTCTTCTCCTGCATCTTACAATGCCTTCCCTATTGACAAAATGTTTTCACACATTTTTTCCTCCCTCTGCCACAAAAAATTACACTATTTTTTACTTCATTAAAGAGAAAGTATCCCTGAAATGATCAATTTTGCTTCCAAGACTGCAAAATTCAGTCCCAGTCACACAAATCTCAATTCTTCTTCATTTTAATGTCTACTTTGTAGAAATGTTCCTTCTTTCTTTCTAAGGCCAACAAATTATATATCTCATCCTCTACCACCTTCTCAGGAAGCTGTCTCACTATTTCTTATGTCTCGCTGGCATTTTCAATCTTTTATTTGAGTTTCCATCAGCCTCTTTAAGAATCTTTGATCTGAAGACACTAACAGCTGCAATGAAGATAAAATGGGTCCAGCTACTACCTTATCTCTCCATATCTTCTCACTGTTCAACTTCTATATTCTTCTATGCTATTTACTTTTCAACCCACTCCAATATTGGATCTACTTACATCATATCAGTATCAGCAAAGCTTGTGGGGTTGAAGTCTTTAATTGTATACAGCTTTGCAAAATTAAATATAAAATTTTGTCACATACTAGTTTTATCAAGATCATTCAGCAAAATTAACCATTTTTCTCTCTTTTGAAACAATAATTCCATTTGGGTTATGTAGCCCTGCACTTTCCTAACAATTCCTTCACCTGTTTAACATTAACTTCTTAGTCTTTTCTTCAAAATCCAGCTCCTTAGTATATTTCTGAAACTGGAGTTCTTTTCTCCTCTTCCCCTTAACCTCCAATGCCTCCAAAGCACTGGATGGCTTCTAAATGTGTTCTTTCATGCAAGACCTTGATCTAAGTGTCAGATTTCTAAGTCCCGCTGCAAGCTTTGCCTCACCTTTAGATGTATCTTTGGTGTCTCATGGTCAAAATCTTCCCAGTGGAACACTCTGTTCAACAGCTCCCATTTATTCTTTGTCATCTCAAGAACAGGCGACATCCTTCCCCTGGCTGATGCAGCCAGAATATCCAAGCCATCCTTGATCCACTTATTCCCTTATCTGCTCCATCCATCCAAGAAAAAGGTGACAGGCCTCCTCTCTGGTTTCTTAATAGCTATTTTTTTTTTTTGGTATAACCTCCCTCTCCAAAATTCACTGACATATTAAAATACATAATACTAGTTTAGACATTCAGAAAACAAAATAATACAATAAGCCCTATAAATTAACATCAAAATGAGATACTAGAATGTTACCAAAATTTCTCTGCCTTATTTCACATAATAACTGCCTTAGCTTCCCTAAGAGTTTGCCATAATGGTGAATATTGGGTGAGTTCTTTTTTTCTTTCTTTTTTTTTTTTTTAAGAAAGGGACTGCAACATAAAAAGAGAGAATCAATTTGATTTAGTTTTTCATTTGGCCTTTGTTGTTCCAATAATTCTTTGTGTACATGGTGCAGGGGTTTGAACCCACATCCCGTGCATGTCAGGAAAGCACCTTAGCCATGTAATCACTTCTCCAGCCCCTTGGGTGAGTTCTTAATTTGCTTTGATTTATAAACAGTTTTCTATATTTATTGTATATCTCTAAAGCATTATGTTTAATTGTGAGGTTTTTATTTTGCTTTTGATTTTTAAGTTTTGTTTTGTTTTTCTTTTTTCCACTACACAGGTTATTATTTATTGGTATCTGGTTTTCTCTTTTCTAATGAAAAATATTTTCCAGGATGTTTGATTCTAATCCATAATTTACACAACTCTCTTAATAACTTTATAGAAAGTAGATTAAATATAATTTCTAAGTTTTGGTCTTTGCTCCATAGATTTAAGAATAAAGAATGCCTTCTTTATAGTACCACCAGCAATGGTGTCATTGCTATTCCATCTCAGATTTTAACCACATCTTTTCTTCTTTCAGATAATTTAATCAAACATCAATGGTTTGTTTCTCCTCTGCCAGGAATATGTTCTCCACCCCATCCCTAATTTTTTTTTAATTGGTACAATATAATCACCTATGAAATTTCTACAGACTTTCTTTAGAAAGCTTTGTGGTTACTGACATTCAATGTACTATTTATCCCAAAAATTTTTACTGATTTTATGGAACTTGCTTTAATTTATAAAAATAGGTATTTATTTTGCTTTGCTTTTTAATCACTAATGTGAGATAGCACTGATTATTTACTGTCCAGACTGTAATTTCCATGAGGATAGTCATTGTGTGTTGCTCCATGTTATTCTCTTGTACCTAGTACTAGAATTCATAAGAAAAAATAAAGTTTGTGGAACAATGAAAATTCTTTTTCCAAAACCCATAGAATACACTGCTGAACACAAGAAGTAAGTTCTCAATTACTGTTTTATAAGTTCCTTTAATACATATTTATAGGAAGATGATTAATTTACTAAATTAATTTAAGAAGGAATTATAATACATATTATATTTTTGAATTATGTATTATAGCCAAAGTTTTGCTCTCCTAAAACTTTCATTCTATATACACATATGTGCACTTTTGACAATACAAGGGTAACCAAGAACAAACAAAGCTACTGTGGTAATTTTAGGTGCTGGGTCATTATTCATTCTTTGAGGGCAGCTTCATTATTAATAACCTTTACACACTCCCTTGTTATAAGGGAACAAGTTTTTTACTGGACTTCTCTTTTGTATTCTGTGATCTTCTATTCCTTCCATGATTCTTATTTTAACTATATTCATATTCTCTGGCTTGTAGCCTAAGCAAAATCTACCTTTGGTAATTTAATGTCCCATTTTATTTCCTTTGGTTACACTAGTAATGATGGTTTTGGAAATATGGCAATCCAGGAACTCAGTCTTTGGGAGACTCGAGTTGAGGCAATTAGGCATCTTTGCAAAACTGGTGCCAGGCAGAAAACTCAAGTAAGATTTGGGGGACAGGGTTTATCAAATGGTGACTGTTGGATAAGATAAAATTGTCTAAGAAATTGAGTGTTATAGAGATTTGGCTGAATGAATAGCTATCATATATAATAATTCTATAAATAATCTCAGCTATTCTAGTTTGAAGGCTATAGAAATAAGTAAAAAATAAGTCATTAAAGTAACCTTATGAAATTTAGAACACTTAAAATAGGGATTGAGGAATTTTCTGCAAGAAAGTCATGACTAATTGTAGCCTGAAGCAATAGTCGGAGCTGGTTAAAACTGTTCTAATGAGGCCAAGGTTGTAGATCTATATAAGGCCCACTTAGTTTTGAATTAAGAAAAAATTCCATTCATGGTAATGGATGCTGCTCATAATCTAAGTCTTTTGCAAATATGTCATATAGACTCATCTTAGAAGAAGGGAAGAGCTTAAGCAGCTCCGAATACTCATAGGTGGATTTGGGAAAAGTTTTTTTAAGAATATATCCTACGAATAATAGATCTAATAATAGATCTGCAGTAACATCACTGAATATAAAAGTAAACTCATTTCCATAACCACAAAAAGTAATTTTAAAATACATAATTGTTTTTGTCCTTGCTGTATATAATCACAAGTTGATAAAAGACATAAAATTAGATATTTGCAGGATTTCATATAATGATAACAGAACGGTCAGAATAATAAATGGAAAGAAATATCACATTTAGTGTTCTTTTAAACTTATTATAAAAATAGTGATAATGTTGGGTCATGCATTATCTAGAGATCAAGAAAGTACTGACCATAAAACTCATATTAGATAAAGTTCTCTCTTTTCATATAAATGCAAATCTTTGTTCAGCAGGCTGTTTTCAGTTTTGTCTCAAATGTAAAATGAAATTGATTCGAAGTCTTCACAAAGCTGACCCAGTATATGACAAGAGTTTTTATTTTTCCTATTTCAGTTGTAGATTCTGAATATGATCCATTGACTAAAATTATCTAAAATTGATTTTGAAACATTTAAATATAGAGTGCATTTTATCTGAGTTGATTTACAATTCCTACATTGTTAAATCACGGAAGGCATACATGAAATACCTTGTGACAAAGATTCTTTGGTTCTATAATTAGAGTAATTATTATTACTTTAGCAATAATAAAAAGCACAATCAAGAGAATGGTGCCAATGGTTTAATTAGTACCAGTAAAAATTGTTTTGTTACAACGCTGGACCTTCAGCATAATGCGGCGATCACTTTGAACATGGTACCATCTAACTGCTTCAGTCTTCTCTCGTATGTTCTTTCCTCATTTTCTCCTCATCTATACCTTTTTCATTCTAACAAACTCTTGTTTTCTCTAGTACAAGAAAAAAAAGCCATATAAAATTCCTCAATTGTTACACTTTCCATCTTTTTGACTCATTGATACTCTTCTTTGCTTGCTTTATTTAAGCATTTCTCACCGATCCAGGATCTTACTGCATCCTTTGTCACTGCCATCTTCTATGCTGTAAATCATCAGATTCTCTCAATTTGTAAATATGCTAAAATCAGACAGCAACAACAAAATACCTTCCTTTACTCTACTCTTACTTTGAACTGCTATCCCATAATATTCCAACAAAATTCTGCTTATTCAATTTCTTTGTTTCTAGAGCCATTGCTTACTTGCTTCTCCCTCACCTCACATAAATGCATTTTATGTGAGAAAATAAATACATGTAAAAGAGTACTTACATATTTTATTCGAAATGTCCTTGTGATGCTGGTTCAGTGGAACTCGGGATTGTATCTCCCCAGACAAAGAATGAAACAGAGGGACTCCAAGGCAAGCATAGCAGACAGATTTTATTTTAAGAAAATAACAGAAAGAAAAGTATAGATAGGGAAAAGAGAAACCTTCCTCCAGAGTGGGAGAAAGGGACAAGCCAAAGAGAGGGTTAGGTTTGTACTTTTTTACAGGATGTTCTCCCTTCCATTGGTTATCGTCTCCTTTCCCCGTACCCAGGACAAGGGCACAGAAAATTTTGGTTGGGTATAGTGTTGGTTTGCACCTCAGTCATCAAGAGAAAGAATGTGGCATGTGACACCTTCCCTAACAAAAGGGAGTGTCTGCATCTGGATCCACCTTGCTAGAGCCTGGACCCTCCTTACTAGCATTAGGAATGTCAAATCGATCTTAAAAGAAAACCAAGGGGGCTGGAGTGCTGCCTGGGTGGTTACAGCACCTGCTTGGCATGCTCAGGGACACAGATTCAAATCCCACCACCTTGTACACAATGAAGTTTCCCAGCCATGAAGGTCACATGAGAAACCAAATAAAATTGATTCTCTCTTTTTCTCTCTCTCATTATCCTTCTCTCTTTAGGCAAAACAAACAAACAAAAAGAAACAACAAAAAAATAATGAAAGAAAAAAGAAAAAGAGCCAGTTTTCCTTTGACTGGCTTAAACATTCTAACTACCCTGGCTGCCTAACATTTCCCCCGTCTCACTTGCCAGATCCAATGTTTTCTTTTTAAATCGTTTCCTATGTTAATTTTTGGATTTCCAACTATTACTCTGGCCATTCACTTTGAGATTTTATTCTGCTCTTTTTTCTTTATTTCTTTGACATGCAAACATAGGACTTTTTTAGAGCTCCTTTCTTAAATTTTTATTTTCCGCATCCCTGTGATTTTAGACTCTACCAACAGAGTCTGGAAAGCTCCATGTTGTCACAAACACCATAATCACAGCAAATCCAATATTATCAGCATCACATAGTATTTCAAAATATTTTTTTAAAGCAGATTTCGGGATTTACAAAACACAATCACACTGCTAATTTCACCCGTTTTCCTCATTGCAAACGCACCTGCTAAAAACGCCATACTTTCTCTTTCAGATTTACCCACTAGATAAATCACTGGAGAAAGAAGCCCACTAAAATCAAATCCAAATTCACCATGTTCTTTAATATCAGTATTTGACCTGCAGGTATTTTATGATAGTATATTTCCCTCTCTCTGTGTTTCCTGGAGCCCAGCCACAAGCCTGAACAAACATGATTAGAAATTGTAAACACAATGGAGCATGGTCCAGACAGGGCAGGAATCAATAAAGAGTGGTGGGGACTGTGAGGGCTAAGCAGACCCAACACACGTCTGCTGGTGAGCTCTATGCACCCTGGCTGCCAGTGCAGCCTCTGTGCTGACAGCTTTTCCAGTGTCAGGCTTCTGTCCCTTCGCCATAGTATTTGATTCTGAACTCTGATTATGCCTAATAACAGGAATCCAATAATGTTTAGTGAATAAATTAAGTGAGTAATCATCAAAAATGAAATCCATTTGAGCTTTATAATTGGCTCATCCAGCTCTGAATATGGAATCATAGCTATGTGAAGACACAAACATAATAATCATCAAATTTTCTACTTCTTCATGTTCTCTTGAGGACTTTAAAATATTGCTTGATTTTAACAATAAATATTATCATTGTTTTTTAAACAAATCCTGAAGCTTTCCCCAAGAGAAAACACTGATAACTTCTCTCACTAGCTGATACCATGCTCAGTTACAGTCATAAAAATAGCCTTTTATTTTGAAGGTAAATTTTTATTCATTTGAAGTAAATGACTCCTTCATGGATACCATAAGCCTGGCCATAATTTAACTCTATTAAGGTCCCAGCCAGAGGAAATTCACTAAGATGGGAGGTTAACTTCTAAGAGAGAATATTTTTCAAATACTCCCCTATCATAGAATTAAACTCCATAGTCATTTTTATTATATTTTGAGCCATATATTAAGTGTGGTATATATAAAACTTAATATATACAATTTTCCTTTTTAAAAAAGAGAAATGAAATACTATTTTTAGAGTTATAACGGGAAGGGGAAGGGAGGGATAAGGGAGGGTAATTGGGGGGGGGCACTCCTGGGGACAGTTGCAATGTCCGGAACATATACACATCTTATACACATTTTATATTGTTTTGTTAAAATCTTGTAAGGTTGCTCAAAAATACATACATAAATAAATAAATAAATGGGAAAAAAAAGAGAAATGAACATTAAAATGGTATACTTCCAATAGTAATTCTTTCTTTTTGAGTTAAAATGTGTAGAGTTAAGAATAAGTGCTTTAAAACCTAAACTAAGCAAAGTTCTTCTTGTTTTACTACAAATATTATATAAATTATCTTATTAAAAAGACATAAGTGATGAGAATGTTGGAGATGTCAGCATTGAGTCTTCATAAAAGAGATAACAGGCATAGAAGTGAAATGAACAGAGGTTTCAGTCCAAGCTAGAGGATGCTGGGATATGGGGGATAAAAAGAAACCCAAAACTAAAATTAAGGAGCAAATATTAAGAATTGCATACAGACAAACATCAAGAGATTTCACTAAAGAAGATGCCAAGAAAATATGAAGTTTAATGAAAAGCAAAGTAAACACAGGATCAAATATGGTGATGACATCTCATAAAATAAAAACTGAAACTCTTTGTCCCTTTCTGTCTCTCTTTAGCCTACAGAAGACCACTGTTGAGAGTTACAAAAGAACATATACTAGTGAACTTGAAACAGTATAGATATATAAGATGGGTTATGAGAAAACGTAAGGAAAAAATGATTTGTGCAAGTGTATGTGTGTGTAGAAACAGATATCTAGGCATATTGTTTTGAAATATTTTTTAAGAGTTTCTCTCTTGCATTATCACATTTTGAAAGGCATAAGTGTGACATATTTATCACTTTAGTTTTTTGCATTAGAGCAACTATTCCATCATTTTTTCCTGAATTTTCTGTTACTAATGATGCGGGGTTTTTGAGTTGAGGCCGGATTCTTTGCTCCTGCTGACAAATGAAGTCTGGGATGGTTAGATTCCAGCAGCCAAAATAGCCCATTTCTAGTTTTTTAAGCTTTTCCCAGTTGAAACTGGGAATCTGGCCTGGTTGCAGGTTTCTGCAGCCGAAATAGTGTTAGCAGCTATCCAGTTAAAAGCTGGGTTCCCCTCACCACTGCCTCGACCAGCTACCGTTGAGTGGTGTGTTATAGCTCTTGGTGTGGATATTCACCCTGGGAATTCAGCACTGATCTTCTGGATTCTTGTCTCAAGAATCTGAAGAATAAAATCCATGGACAACCATGGAAGAGAAGATTAAAAGGAGTAGGATTTATTTGTTAAGGAATGAGGGCAGAGACTCCACAAGGCAGAGTGGTGCCTGGAAGCAGGACATTGTCTAATGTAGGTTAGGCCTGGGATCGTATTGGTTTTGGTATCAGCCTTGATTAAGATGCATGTAAAGCTGGCATTGAGAAAGGCACCAACATTATAGGTTAAGCTCTGTGTAAAAGGGTCATTGAAACTTAGTACCAGGGGGCTGGAGGTGGCTCCGCATGCGCAAGTACACGGGTTCAAACCCCAGCACCAACATACACAACTAAATATCGGAGCAACGAAAGCCCTGTGAAAAATTCAATAAAAATTGATTCTTTCTTTCTCTCTCTCACTGTCCTTCTTTCTTAAATATTAAAAAAATAAATTAATTAATTAAAAAAAAACCAGCACCAAAGTCATTGGTTACAATCTATGCAAATCAGGTAGCAAATCTTTCCTAGTTCCCATCTGTGTCCACCCCCACTTCTTAGTTTTCCTGCCTCTGGGACAAAGGAGTTGCTCGCACAGGAAATCCTCCTGGATTTTTGCATTTGAAGGTCCTGTGCATACCTGTCAATCACTATCTACTGGAGAGCTTCTAAGTGCGGTTAAATGGGGCCCACTGTCGGACTACCTAGCCATTTTACTATCTCTTCTAAACTGTCTCACTGATATGTAAAAGAGAAATATCTAAATGTCTCAAATTTTATAAAGGTCTATATCATATAAAACAGATGGACTAAATTAACCTAACTACCTTTTACTTTGTGACAACCTTTGCTTTTTGTTTTCAATATAACAGAAAACTGAGTTGCATTAAAAATCATTGGCCAGGCATGATGGCATACATTTGTAATCCCAGTGACTCAGGAGACTGAGGCAGGAGAAGATTAATTTCAGCAATTTAGTAAAGTAATTTAGAGAAAACCTGTCTCCAAAAGGGCTGGGCTGTACCTCAGTGTCAAAGGATTCAATCCAAGTACCAAAAAAAAAAAAAAAAAATTAAGTGTATGTATGTTACGATAGCTGCAAGAGAGAGAGAGCTACTTCTCTGTGAGGTAGGAATATACTCCTTCTATGTGTAGTAGTTTAAGAAGCATAAAGAATATTGCAATGCATTCACCTAAAATTTTCCCCAATTTAGCATTACCAAATACAAAGCAAATGATTATCTATGACACACACCAAGGCAATGTTTTAAAGGTTTTGAATCACTATTATTGAGATTTAATCCTATATGTCAACTGTTCCTTGGACATGGGATGCCCATATATTTGGACAAACAGTCTGAATGTGTCTCTAGAATGTTTGATGAGATAAACATTTGGATTGACAGACTGAGAACAGTAGACTGGATTTGCTCTCTGTACTGTGAAGAAGAAGAAACTTCTGCCTGAGTGCTTAATCTGGGATATCAGTCTTTTCCTTCAATTGGAGTAAAGTGAAACCTAAGCTATTTGGGGGCATCAGGACTACGGGCTATAACTAGAACGTATACCATAAACTCTCCTGTTTCTCCGGCTTTTGGAATCAAACAGGAACTACAATACTAACCATTCTGGATCTTCAGGTTGCCAATTGCTTGTCTTGGGGTTTTTTAGCATCCATAACCATGTTAGCTAATTCCTTAAAATACACATCTTTCTCTTTATACAACACATGCATTATATTGCTTCTCTTTCTGTGGAAACTCCTGACTAATATGAATTTTGGTAGCAAGACTTAAGGGGGTTTGGATCTGGAGAGGACATGTAGTATAGACCTGGATAATGGATAAATTTTTGTGAGGCCTGCTAGAAATATGAATTCCAGTAGGATTTCAAAAGAAAAGAGAGGAAATGAAGCTGAAACCTCCATATTCTTAGAGGATAAGTAAATAATTTTGAACAGAATGTTAGTAAAAATAAGAAAGCAAATGGCATTCTGGTAAGGTCTCATGAAGGAATGAAAAACAGCTTATTGAGAACTGGAGAAAGGTAATTGCTATGTTTTGGATGAAAAGTGTTCCCCAAAAGCTCATACAGGATAATGCAAAGACTGAGGTGAAAGGATTGGATTATAAAAGCCTTAACAATCAATGAGTTGATCCCTTTTGGGGATTAACTGGCAACTACAGGCTGGAAGATTGTGGGCTGTGAGTGGTAGGCCATTGGCAGGGGTGTGTGCCTTTAGGGTATATATTTTTTTATCTAGCATGGAATTTCTCTCTCTGTTTCCTAAAGTCATGCCTTTTTGACTTGATGTTCAGCCTCCCTTGGAGTCCCAAGGAATGGAGCCAGCCACCAAAGGACTGAGACTTCTGAAACCATGAGTCCCCCCCAATATTTTTCCTACTGAAATTGTTCTTGTCAGGTATTTTAGTAAAAACAGTGAAAAAGCTGATTAAAACAGTGATCCTTATCATAAATTGGCAAAGAACTTTATTGAATTGTGTTCTAATAAAACTTATGAGTGATGAAACTGGATATTTAGCTCAGGCAAAGCCCAAGGAAAGTACTGAAGGAATAGCATGGCTCCTCATAAACTGCTTATAGCAAAATGTTTAAAGAGATACGTTGAGGAAGAGCTATTTACTAAAAAATGAGCCAGAACCAGAGATCTGGAGAGTTAAAATCCTACCTATATTGCAAAAACAAAAAGCTTCTCTGAAGAGCAACTCAGGTTGTGGCTGAATAACCATTGAGTAGTAGATTAATATGGATATGAACTGAAAATTTAGTTACCACTTCAGCAGAAGTCATGAATGGAGAAGAGATATGTGAGCAGAAATATTGTCATTTTGGAGTAAAGGAAACAGGAACAGAGAAGAAGATGGAGAAGGAAGAGGAGGAGGAGTAACAAGAGGAAGAAGAAAGGAGGAGGAAGAGGAGATGATAATGAAAGAAGTATAATAGGCATTAAGAATTCTATAGGTCCAGAAAATAGGAGTAGAGCTATCAAGCTGTAAATATGCTTGAACCTTTGAGAAAAGGGAAGAGGACCCTAAAGGTGATTTAGAGATCTCTGGGACTGCAACTCCCACCAATGACCAAGGGGACAAAACTGCTTCCTCTGTAATTTTAGAGAGCATGGTCCTTACAGAGATATTTGGGACAGCATCCTGAAGATCTGTGGGAGGACAATACAAACATGTTGGGCCTGAAGGGCAGAAAACTAAACCAAAAAGGATTATTCTTGAGCTTTGAGATCTAATAAAATTGGCCAAGCTAAGTTTTGAACTTGCTTGGGACCAATCATCTCCTTCATATTGCCTCTCTTTTAGATTAGGAATGTCTATTCCTGTCCCAGTATTATATCTTAGAAGTGTATAACTTGTCTAAATTCAAAACACAAATTCATAGCTGGAAAAGAACTATAATGATTTAGAAGATATTTACATTAAATTTTGGACTTGTGAATTTAAAGTTGATACTGAAATAAGTTAAAGAGTTTTGGATATTTTGGTTCCAAAAATGAATTTGTTTGGATTTAGAGATGGAATAAATATATTTTATGTACAATGATATATACTGGGAGGGCATGGCAGAACTGTAAGGAAAATAATTTCTATTTCTTAAACCACCTAGTCTATAGGGTTTTTGTTATATCAGCCTAAGAAGACAAATATAATATCTTTTTGAAATGGTAGATCTTTACCACAACATCTATATTTAAAACTTCAAATTATTTAGATAAATCATCTAAATCTAACCAGTTGATTGTGCTATATCTAGAAAAATTTTAATTTGTTATTATATATATTCACATCTCTTACAGCAACACTGAAATTTTGAAGTCCTAGTGTGTATATATATATATATATACACACACATACTAGTGTGTGTATATATATATATACACACACATACATACACATATACATATACACACATATATATACACACATATATATGATATTTTATTATTTTTTCTATGATCGTATGAAAAAGAAAGAGAAGAAGAAAGCAGAAAAAGAAGAAATATGTGTTCAGCTGTCAACTTCAACAAAAATGAGTGATTTGTCATGTAGTCTAGCAAGAAGTACATTTGAACACAGCCTGTATGTGGAATATTCTGTTAGAAGGCATCTATTCTAACCACAATAACAGAGGTGATTTAGATAGTCTGTATTGTATAAAACACAATATATAATAATAATAATCAAAAGATATAGTTATTGTCCTTCTGAAATCTCCTAACACTGATGAGCCCTGACTGGGGTTCATAAGAAGAGAGTGCTCTTTGATATGCACTTACGTTTTTGGACTCAGCAGTAGCCTTTCAGAAACTCTTACAGCTTATGTTTTTTTTCCCCTACAATCCTTTCTTCACACAGAAGCCAGAGTTATTCTTTTAAAACTTATATACCCTAACACTATTATTGTTCTTTAAACCTTTAAAATATATAGCATCTCACACAAAAGAAATCCCATCCTTTCCCTGGCTCATGAAGTCCCACTGGCTCATCCCTAGAATCCTGCTAACTACTTATCCACTTCGCCTCTTGCAACCAATTCAAGCCACACTGGCTTTGGTTTTTCATAACTTTAATTTACCCAGTTCCTTTTTACTTTACTGTGAGTGCTACATCCTAATATTTGCAAAATTGGATCACTCTTGGTACTCAAATTTTTGAAAGGAATCCTCTGACAAGGCAATCTGAAATAGTCACACTGTTCCATAATTTTACACAATTTTCTGCCAAGCTATCTCTGTTGGGTAATGGTCATTCATGTATAGTCTGTTTCCCTCCATGCTGACAAATTCATGATGGTAAGAACCTTATTTGTTTGTTCACCACTGCGTTTTTAATGAGAACAGGGAATGACCCAGTGTGGGTAATCACTTAAGATTTTTAAACTGAATGAATGTGCATGTATGATTCATTCATACTTAGTAATGGAGTAGTATAGTAAATTCATAAGTGTTTGAGTGCTTGGAATGTACTGGACACTCTCCTAAATGCATTGTCTGCAATGACTAAATCTACACCTATATATCATTATTCCTAATAGCGCTATGAGAAAACTAAACTTGAGAGAAATTAACTTATTAATTATACTGGTCTACTCTGTTAACTGTTAATGATTCAGTGGTGGAGCTGAGATGTACAACCAGGTCTCCATGTCTTTCTGATTTCACAATTGCAAATCTTATACCACCAATTAAATGATGCTACACTCACTATACCACCACTAGGGAAGTTTGCTATTTGACTGGATTGAAAATTAATGCTAAAATAAAAAAAATGGGAAAATTTCATGGACTAACTTTTTTTTCTCCCCAAATTCATGTGTCAAAAACCTTGCCTCCAATATAACTTAATATTTGGAGCTAAAGGGACTGAAGCGTTAGCTCAGGGGTTAAGCGTTTGCCTGGTATATGAGAAGATGCAGTTCGAAACCCAGAACCCCAGCACCAAGTACACATCGAAGTCTCGGAGCTATGAACACCACATGAAAAAGTAAATAAAATTGATTTTTTCCTCCCTTCCCTCGTTCTCTTCTCCCCACCCACCACTGTCCCTCTCTCTTAGAAAAAAGTATTTGGAGCTAAAGCTTTTAGGAGGTAAATAATACTAAACCACAATCTGGCATGTTGGCTTACAGGCCTTAGATGTTCAATCTTCACAACTATCAAAAATTTGTTTAAATTGCCTAGTTCATAGTGTATTATTATGGCAGCCCAAGCAGTCGGAGTTGGAAACAAACACAGCTATTAATTTTACTATCTCTGAAGTAAAGATAGAAAAATCCTGATCAAGTCACTCTCTAAGCTCTTCCTGATAAGATTATTCCCACAAGGTATTTATGAATCTTCCAGCTCAGTTAACTCTCCCCTTATTTACTCACCTCTGAGCCTTCTCAGATTCCCTGTGAGAAATGCAGCTTTGTAAATTTAAGCAAGATAATCCCTATTTGTTCAGAAATTTTTGTTGTAAAGAACATACGTAGCAGAAATGTGGAGCTTTAAACAATCATCAATTAGTAAAACAAAAATTTTTAAGGCTGAGTTAATGTGGCAATTTAATTTGGAAAACACATTTAGTTTTACTAAAGCAGATTTTAGTGCTCTTGGCTTCAAAACAGACAAGACTCTTAGCACCTCCCCATCTCCTCTTTTCTTATTCACCAAGCAGAGCTCTTACTCACACAAACGTAAGGTGAGGATCATGAATTGAACAAAGGGATAGGAAATAAACAGCTCTGAATCTGAGGCGATAGGTTGATCTCTAAAGACACAATAATGATTAATGTGAATTAATATAGGAAAATTTATTTTTAAGTGAAAACTTTCTGTCTGAATGGATATGAGAAACTAAATCTTCATATAAATATATATACAAATATTAAAGTTAGCATTAAGAACCCATGAAATCTATGCAAAATATGTTATAAACTTAAGCAAAATAATTATTCATAGTTAAACTTAGCTGTCTATGAGCAGATACCAGTTGTTGGTCTTATTTAGATTCTTACTAGTGAAAAATCATTTTCAATGAAATTTAACAATAAATGTTGCTAATCACATATAGTATTGCTATAGATTTTGAATCTAAATTCAAGTTAAAATATATCATAAAAATAAAGTAAAATACTAAAGCTTCTTAGGAAACTTTAAAAAATCATTTTATTAGTAACATAGTTTTACATATACATATATTATTATTATTAGTAACATAGCTGTATATAACAGTGGGGTTCATTTTGAAGTAATCATATAGTCATGGAATATAATTTGCTTCATTTGAGTCCCCAATACTTCCTCTTTTCCTTCCCCTACACCCCCCTCATTCCTCTTTCTCTACTTTACTGGTCTTTCTTTTATTTTTTTTAACTGTTAACTTATAAATATATACATAAAAACACAATTTACTGTGGTAAATTTACATGTGAACATACCATGGTAAATTTCACGCTGTGTACATAGCATAATTATTGGTCAATTTCATTACATGCTTGCTCCTTTTTTCTATCCCTCTTACCTTCCTCTTGACCATCTTTCTCTGCTCCATTGATTTCCCTTTCATTTTCATAGGATCCTCATAATTTTCTTTCTTTATTTGTCTCTAGCTTCTGCATGTGAGAGATGTCATTTGACCCTTGATTTTCTGAGTCTGACTTACTTCACTTAGCATGATGTTCTTCATTTTCATCCATTTATGGCAAATGCTACAATCTTATTGTTCTTTCCTTTTTTTTTTTAAGAGAGAAAGACAGAGAGAGAGAGACAGACACAGAGAGAATCAATTTTTATTGAGTTTTTCACATGGCTTTCGTTGCTCTGACATTTAGTTGTGTACGTGGGTGCTACGGTTTGAACCCGTGTACTTGCGCATGCCAGGCAAGTGCCGTAACCACCCAGCCACAGCTCCAGCCCTTGTTCTTTCTTTTGAATGGAACATGGGCTAGTTCCATAAGTAGCTATTGTGAATTGCACTGCTGGAAACTTTTTTTTTTTTCATTTTTGCAGTGGTAGAGTTGAAACCCAGGGCCTTGTGCATATAATGTAAGCACTCTGCTACTACTGAGTTGTATCTGCAGCCTTCCTAAGGAAACTTGGTAATAATAAAATTTCTTTGAACACAATATAGCTTCTTTGGAAAATTTTCCTAATAATAATAGAAAAATGGCATAATTTTACCACTAAATGACCATTACTTAAATTAAAATGTTAGCTTAATACCTAAGATTTCCTGAAAAACTATGTGGAATTGCATCATTCAATAGTGATAGTGTTAGTATTTTATTAACATGAGTGACCACTTCTTTTCAAAAAACACATTTTAATTCTTGTTACTGATACCAGATTTGCATAAATAGTTCTATGATTGTTTGAAAAGGCGAAATCAGACATCTATCTTTCAATCTCATGTCTACTCCTAAATTAATTACTAATCTTTTACTCAAAACCCACAGCATCTTGGAATCTTGTTTAGTAGGATACACTTTCACACTATCAGTGTCAGAACAGAACTATATTGCTCTGATGTAGAGATTTTTTTTGTTAAAAGTGAACTTTTCTCCTCCAATTTTTTGTAAACTCTACTGATGTATCTGCACAGCCTGCTCAACTCTAGTAGGTTTTTATAAAACTAACATATTTTTATCATTTCTTTGAATGATGACTCTACTTTTGAAAGGGAACTTAAAAGGTCTTCTATACCCCAATCTGGGTATTATCCAAATTTCTATAAGTATATAGTGCATGGATATAAATTACACATGTTGAATATTTGGCTCTTTCAGTCAATTTTCTCATGGATTACTAAAGGCAAAATTTCCAAGAACATCTTCATCATATGAGTCTTGTTTAGAATAAAGATTCTTGGAACCCACAACAAGCCTACAAAAGGGTCATCATGGACAGCTGTATTGACCCTTTTTAAGAACTTTCTGATGAGAGATATTCAACATTAAAAATAAAAAGTTTATTATAATAAACTCACTTGTGCTCAATACTCAGCTTCAACAAATATCAACCAATGATAAACAGAACTTCATTTAGTTAACCATGCTCTCTCCCCGCTATATGGTTTTGGGTAAATCCCAGACCTCATTGTCTATTCACCCATATATATTTCAGAATGTATCTTGTAAACAGGATTCTTCTTTTGTTATGACCACAATAACATTATCCCAATTAAAAATCTTCCAAGTTATTTCTAAATATCATAAAATAGCAACTGTCCACCTTTTTTATTGTGAAGTTAATGCTCTTGTGTTAACTTTTCATCCCTGGTGACCAAGATACCTGAGAAAAACAACTTACAGAAGGAAGGGTTTATTTTGGTTCATGGTTTCAGAGGTTCAGCCCATGGTGGCCGACTTCCTTGCTTTGGGCCTGAGTGAGGCAGAACACCATGGCTGTAGGGCAGTGGTGGAAGAAAGCTGCCACTTCATGGCAGCCTGAAAGCATACAGAAAGAGGAAGAGAAGAAGCAACTTGAGAGATGTGCCCAGGAAAGATGACCCATCTCCTCCAACCACACCTCACTTGCCCACAGTTAGCAATCAGTCAGTCCATGCAAACTAGGGTGCACTGATTGGGTTACAGCTCTAATAATCCAATCATTTCAAATCTGAACATTCCCACATTAATACAAGAGCTTTTGGGGGGACATCTTATATCCAAACCATATCATCTCCATTCTTACAATTTCATGATCATGATTAAAATAGAGATCATAAATATACCTGATTTATATATCTTTTAAATTTATTTAACTTATGCATTTTCTTCCAATTTTTTTTCCTTGAAATATGGTTGTGAAGGATGAAAATATGTCTTAATAAGATCCTCCTGTGAGTCTTATTGAAGAAACTGGGAGACTGCTCAGAGTGTGTGTGCTTGTTCTCTTAGCACTTTCTCAGATGTGCTAGGCTTCACAACAATCTCACCATAAACCCAGACAAAGCAGCTGACCTTTCTATCATTCCTTGCTCCATGTGTAAGAGAGTGATAGTACCTATAGTTCCTTCACAAGGATCTGTGAAGATTAATGAGCTAGTAGTGATAAAAGTATTCTGAATTTGTGAGAGGTCTCCATTGAAAAGTTTGTAAGAACCTACAAGCTCTTAGAACACTCTTCTGTGGGAGGCTGATGAGTCATTTCTAGAAAACACATCCCCTCTTACGTGAAATTTGTGTTAATAATGAATTAATGACAAGTACAAATCAATTTCTCTCAAATTAAACAATTACAAATTACAAAAATGTACATATAATACTTGATGTATTAGTATTATAGGGACAAGGCAACAATTAATTTATAGATTTTGCTATTTCTCTGTGTTATAAGATGGACAGTCTATATCTCTTTCCTTGAAACAGATATTAAAGTATGGTAAAAATTGATGTAGTCTTTCATCATAAATAATAAAATATGAACTTTAAATCTATCAAATCCTTTAAAAAGCAGCAGTTTGTTTGTATAACCTCAATGCAAGCAAAACTCAAATTGGTAGAAATAGTTTTTATAAAACATTTGATTTTTAAAACATTACAAGTTGTTAGGGGCCTGCACTGTTCACCCTATATAAGCCATTTTTGAAGAGCAAGAGTCATTTTGGTAAATATTGGGAAGACCTTGGGACAGAAAGTAAGAAAGGTCTGGCTTTAATCATTCTAAAGTAATTCAAATACACATAATCTTGAGCACGTTGCTTTACTTCTCTGACCTGTAATTCACGCCATATTACAATTAGTCAGTTCTTTTCTAGTTTCTAATTCTATGAATTTGGAGAATCACTTTTCTTTTAGAATATATTCTTTATTCTATTTTTATCTGTCCTTGCATTTCTATTAAACAAACTAAAACTAAGACTCCAAAATAATGAGAAACATAGAGAGTAATTTAAATTCAAAATCTTTCTATTATTCTACTATACATTATCTGGCCTCCACTGTTGAACTATCCATTATACAGTAGTTATTTATAGTCTTAGAGGAATCATTGGATTAACATCACCTTATTACAAAAACTTCCATAGTAACTAGAATGGAATAATCTATGACATTTGAAATTAACTATCAAAACACAACAAAGAATTATTTTTAATTCCTTAAAAACATTACTACAAAACTTTGGCTTTATTACTAGAACCCATATACAAACAAAAATAAAACTTTAAACCATTAACTTAGTAATGAATGCCTAGTGCATAGTCCTCCAAATACACTATTCTATATAGTTTAGCCTTCCAGTTTTGAAATTTCTGCCATATTTCACTTAATCTTAAAATTTCATGTTCTAATGAAATGAATGTTTCATCAGTACTTATATATCTATTAAGTTCACTATTATTGGGATAACACTCAGAAAGATCATCCTCAAAGCAATAACAAGTTTAAATAGAATTAGTAGTCTCTTGTAAGTGGGAGACTTTTATTGCACATATATTAAAAAAGCATTTATGTTTCTAGGTCCATACTGATATTCTTAGAGAAAGGTGGGCAGCCAATTGGGAAGCAAGAATAATAAGGAAATAGGAAAAAGAAAGGAAGTACTGCATTAGTTAATAAAGCAAATGAGAAAAGGTGTAGTTAATTAAGAAGGTCTCCAAATACATCAACAATTCACCAGCTTTAGAGATTTGTGTTGGACTTTCTCACCAGGTAGTATTAATTCCTTCATAATAGAGAGGACAGATGCCACTTCTCCAACTGTGAGATATGAAATCTTAAATGGATACTGTTACAGTTTAGATATGAAACGTCCCCCAAAATTTCATGTGTAACACAATATAAGGTTCAGAGGTGAAATGATCATGTTATGAGAGGTGTGACCTAAACAATGGCTTAATAAACTAGATTAATTGAGTGGTGACTGTAGGCAGCTAGGGTGTGACTGGAAGAGAAAAATCACTGCTTCTGGGATTTATAGTTTGATCCCTAATGAGAAGAGCTCTCTCTGCTTCCTGGTGGCATGTCCTGAGCTGATTTCCTCCACCATACTCTTCTGACGTGATGTTCTGTCTCACCTAGAGCCCAAAGTCATGGTTTTAGCCATCTATGGACTGAGACCCAGGAAAACATTAGTGCTAAATAAACTTTTCCTCTTCTACATTGCTCTTGTCAGGTCTTTGGTCATGGCCATGGAAAAGCTAACTAAAACATATGTATTTATTTAAGACTTTATTTTTGCATAGTGAAAGGCTACAGACAAAGTAAAACTAAAAATTTTCCCAGGATAACTTGAGTCTTCAGAACAACACTGCAAGATAAAAGATAATTTACTCCCTTCTATATTTGAGGAAACCAAAGTTTTTGAAGACTTATGGTTAGAGATATTTGTCCATGATTCTGACTGCCTTTCTATCTACACCTTCAGAATAATAAGTCAGAGGAACACCCTAGCTTCATTTTCCCTTTTTATCTTTTGGGTCTAAATTACCTGGTTTTCCTCCTTATCACATCACTGTTAAGAAATAAGATTTCCATTTCCATAGTATCTCTAGGATACCATAAGAATCTAGGAATGTATCAACAAACAAGGGAAAATTAGATACAATTTGTCAGGCTTCAAATTATTAATTCTTTATAATCCCCTTGGTGGTAGTAAATTTTGTTCACTTGGTTACACAAATGTAGCAAATGGTTCTCCTAAGCACTTAATAGCAAAGGACTTTGTTGGTTCTTGGGTGTTTGCAACCACATTTTCATGCCAGATGTTAATGTAACTTTTCTTAACTTACTGTTTCTTTTCTTTACAGCACAAAATTGTGTCCTTTTTTCTGCTTCATGTGACATTTCAGAAATTATTTGTTTGTGTGTCATTTTCCATGGGCATTTCTGGGAGCTTTACCAGACTTAACCCTATTTTTTTTTCTGAAAGTGAAAGTGTGTTGGACTGAGAGTAAGATAGATTAGTAATAAGCTCATAAATGTAGCCATTGATAATTTTTTTAAAAATTAGTTTTCAATCAGTAGCAAATTACTTTTGACTGACCTCAAAGCTGTTGAAGACCTTACAGTCAAAAACAATGGTTGATCACCATGAATCTCAGTTTGAACTCAACCTCAGGGAACCGATGAACTTAAATAGTTCTCTGACTTCATCGCACATCCCTATGATCCAACATCTGGGACTATCCAACAACTTTCTTTATAAATACTGCTGAAAATTGGAGACTTACTTAGAAAGCTTGTTTCTGTGTCTAAGATGTGAACAAGACACTGGTACACATTTCCACAGCTGCTGATGCTAACTGTTCTCATACCTGTCATTCTGTATTTTGCCTGTCCTGGTCCTAGATTATACACAACTATATCTTTCTGATCTTCTGAGATACTTTTCTTTTAATTGCCTATACTGATATTTTCTATCACATTTCAAAAAATGCAAAATCACTCCATTCTCTAGAAGCTATATCTACCTTACTGAGGTTTTTAACCTGTAGCTTGTGGTGTGTCAAATATCTAACTCTCTATCTACCTCACTCATCTTTCTTACCCCCTTTCTGATTTCCTTGTCCTTAATTGTGATATAGTAAAAAAGACTGTATTTTCTACAGTTTTCTTGAGCTCTTGTTTCTTAAACTTTAGGAAAAAGTAAATTAAATTGCACATTCAATTAGAAGACAGTTATTATGGTGAGGAATGTGTTTATGTCATCTTTTTTGCTTCGATATATCTGAGTATTTTGCAAATGTATGGTTTTAACATTACACAAGTAACTGCTTTTCTAAAGAGATAAAGATAGATGTCTTCCTTGCATTTTCTTTTGGTGGTCGGAAAGAAGGAACAAATATTATTTTGAAAAAACTGGATTCCAAAGCACTAAGTAAAGATTTATTTCATGAGCAAATAAACCACCAGCTGCTATATACTTTATGTGAATGGTTTACATTTTGAATCCTTTATTTTATACACTCATTAATAACACAGGACATGTGCAGTTTGCATTAGGCATTTTCATAAGTATGAAATATTCAGCTTCTGCAGCACTGAGTCAACATAGTTGATATAATTATGAGTATTAACCTTTGCAAAAAGTTCAGATTGTAAGTATGTATGTGTGGGTGTTCATGTATGTGTATATACATATGCACATGTACACATATAAGGAAGTGTCACATGTCTCTTGTTTTTTTCTTTCATTTTTTCTAATCATGTCCACTTTTTTTGAAAGTTTCAACCACTCCTCATCAGTTTTCTATGAGGAGATATACTTAATAACTAACTTGTAAGGTTGAACATATATCTCAGTAGCAGAATGCTTGCCTACTATGTGTGAGGCTCTGGTTTCAATACTTAGCACAATAAAATATAGTAATAATAATAACAATAGTAGTAGTAGCAATAGTAGTAGTAAAAAACAATTTTAAAAATTACACAGTGAGGGGGCTGGAGTGGTGGTTCAGTGGTTATGGTGCTTGATGGCATGCGCAAGTACATGGGTTCAAAGCCCAGCAAACACATACAAAACTAAGTGTCAGATCAATGAAAAACATGTGAAAAACTCAATTAAAAATTGATTCTCTCTCTCTTTTTCTCTCACTGTCCTTCTCTCTTTATAAAATAAAATTACACAATGACTTTACCCCAGTCCTGACAGGGGCAGAACACCCCAAGGACCCTGTGCCTAGACCCTGTCTTACCCATTGGGCGTGCTCAGCATTCCAGCCCTGCACCCAGATCCCACACCCCTGAGCATGCCCATGACTCTGACTGTGGTTAGACAGGTGCATGGGACACCTCCAAGAACCTGGTGCCTGTTCCCCTCCCAGCCTCCATGCAAGTCCAGGACTCTGCCCTGTCCCCAGCAGTGCACAGGACACCCCAAAGACTCTGGCCCTGTGCTCAGACCCCACCCTGCGACTGAGTGTGTACAGAACTCTTTTGTGGCCCTCGTAGGTGCAGGGGACACCCAGAGGACCCTGCACCAGGACTCTGCCATGGCCCCAAGCATACCCAGGACTCCAACCATGGCCACAGCAGGTGTGTGGGACATCTCAGAGGACCCTGTGCCCTGACCCCAGCCCACATCTGAATGTGCATAGGACTCAGTACCAGCCCCAGTAGGCACTGGAGATACCCCAAGGACACTGGCCCACTGCTCAGCTTACCTAGAAATCCAGCCACATGACCAGAACCCAGCTTTCAGCATGTGTGCTGAGGACTCCAGCCCCAGGCCCAGCAGGTGCATAGAACACCCCAGGATGCTACACCAGGACTTCACCCAGCCATTGTGCATACCCACCAGGTCCAGATGTATTGGGCCCATACCTGCTGCCAAAGATCCCAGGTCTCAGGACAATGTGTAGACTGGTCTGTTCTGGGCTGCCTATGTTACCAGAACTGCAGGACCCAGCAACAAACCCCTACCACATAGCTACAAAAACCCAGCCAGCTGCCCAGTTATCTCACCAGGTTCTAAATCTGAAACCTAGAATCTAGATCCAAAAGTTGCAGCAAAACAAGGCTCCAGACAGAAGTAGCTTTATGGAAAAAGGTTATCATCAGAGAGGCAATGTCCTACCTAACTTGTTGGCCTGTGAGGAAGAAGCACTTGGAGACCTGCCTTGCTTCCACACAGGGCACCTCAATTCAAATATCCAGAAGAAGATTTTCAAATATGAGAAATCAAACTAGAAAAGGGACTCAAACCCACATCTCCCCTACCAAGGAGCTCATGGACAGGGAATGGGATGAAAACCTAGAAAAAATTATCAATGATCTGATTACTAAAAAGAACAATGAACTACAAGAAAAGTTAATGAAGGGACTAAGTGAAAAAAATCAAGAGATAAAAAAACTTTATTATCAAAGAAATAGACATACTGAAAATGGGTGTAATGGAGATAAGATCTACAGTCAATCACATCAGAGGAAAATTTTAATAATAGACTAATTTCTGTAGTAAACAGAACCTCAGCTCTTGAGGAAAGCACTTCTGACAAAGAGAACAAGCTGAGTAAGCTTGAGCACACAGATGACAAAAGAAAAACTCAGAACATGAACAGAATTTTCATAAAGTCTGGGATGAAATTAGAGGAAACATTCTAAGAGTAATTGGGATACAGAAAGAAATTGAAAAGCAAACGAATTGTATAAAAAACATTCTCAATGAAATACTTAAAGAAAAAGTTTTCCCATATCAGAGGAGAATCAGAAATGCTCATCCAGTAAGCCTACAGGATACCCAATAGGACTAATCAAATGAAAAACCCATACATTATAGTCAAAATGTATAATAGGGAAATCAAGGAAAGATTGTTAAAAGCTGTAAGAGAGAAACACCAAATCACATTCAGAGGCAAACCAATAAGGATCACATCTTACTTTTCAGCTCAGACTCTATAAGCAAGAAGGTCCTGGAAGGAGATCTTTCAATGTCTGTATGACCATCACACGCAGTTCAGAAAACTATACCTAGCAAAACTCAGTTTCAAATTTAATGGGTAAATAAGAATATTTCACGATAAGATCAGACTTGCAGCATTCGTGAACAGAAAACCAGCATTACAAAGAATCTTCAAGGATAACCTACACATAGAAGAACAAGCAAACGTTCCTCAAAATACACAAACAGAGGAAATTCAAAAAAAATATATGATATTGGGGCCGGAGCAGTGGCTCAGCAATGACAGTGCTTGCCAGGCATACGTGAGTATGTGAGTTCAAACCCCAGCACCACGTACGCAACCAAGTCCCAGAGCACAAAGACCATGTGAAAAACTAGATAAATTTTGTTTCTCTTTTTCTCTTTCTCTCTCTCACTGTCCCTCTCTTCTTTAAAAAAAAATGTGTATGTTATCAATAGACAAACAAGACAGCACAGAACTTACTATGATGATTATGAACCATAACCACATAACTATTCTAACAGTGAATGTGAATCATTTAAATGCACCAATCAAAACACACAGATTAGCAGAATGGATCAAAAAGCACAATCCAACAATATGCTGCTTCCAGGAGACCCTCATTACAGTCAATGATACCCACACATTGAGAGTAAAAGGATGGAAAAAAATCTACCAGTCTTATGGCACAAGAAAGCAAGCTGGTGCTGCAACACTTATATCCAACAATGTAGATTTCAAGCATACAGTAATCAGAAGAGATAAAGAAGGCCGCTGCAGCCTAGTAAAGGGAACAATACCACAGGAAGACATAAGCATAGTAAATATATACTCTCCAAACACCAATGCTCCCAACTATGTGGAAAAATTTCTCCATGAGACATAAAAACCACTTGTGGACCTCAACACAATAGTGCTGGGAGACTTTAATAGCCCTCTCTCACCAACTGACAAATCGTCAAAGGAAAAAACAATAAAAGATCACCAGCCTAAACAACTCCATAAATCAAATGGACTTAACAGACATCCATAGAATAATCCACCCCATATTGGCTGAATACACCCTCTTCTCAGCAACAAATGGATTCTTCTAAAAAATAGATCATATTCTACTTCATAAAGGAAATCTCAGAAAATATAGAAAAGTAGATATTATTCCATGAATCCTATCAGACCATGATGCCATGACCCTAGCAATTAACAGCAAAAATTATAACAGAAAGCACACATGTATATGAAGAATGAATAACACAACATTAAATGAAGAATGAATCCAAGAAGACATGAGAGAAAAAATCAATACATTCTTGGAAGCAAACGGGAATGAAGACACAACAGTTCAAAACCGTTGAAACAGCACGAGAACATTCTTTTTTTCATTTTTTGTTTGTTTTATTTTGTTTTGTTTTAGCTTTTTTAAACAGAGGAGGATAGTGAGATAGAGAAAGAATCAATTTTTATTATTTTTATTTAGTGTTTCATGTGGCTTTGTTGTTGTGACACTTCATTTTCTACATGGAGCTGGGGTTTGAACTCATATGCTTGCATGTGCCATAAGCTTTGAGCCACTGCTCCTGCCCTGATGAAAGCATTATTAATGGGAAAATAAAAAATCAGGAGAGAGCTCAAATAAATAAGCTTATGCTTCACCTCAAATCCCTACAAAAAATAGAATAATCCAATACCAAAGCCAGCAGAAAATAGGAAAGAATCAAGAGCAGAGTTGAAATCAATGAAATTGAGAATAAAAAAAAATGATAGAAAGAATCGACAAAACAAAGAGCTGGTTGTTTGAAAAAAAATAAATAAAATTGAAAGACCCCTAGCCAAACTCACTAAAAAAAGGAAGGAAATGAAGCAAATCTACAAAATCATCAATGAAAAGGGAATAATCACCACTGATGCCACAGAAATCCAATGGATTATAAGAACATATTTTGAAAAACAAGACTCCTCTAAATTAGATAATCTGGAAGACATGGACAAATTTCTAGACATATAGAACAGCCCCAAATTGATACAGGAACATAATGAAAAACCTAAACAGCCCAACAACAGGAACCAAAATACATATATCAATCAAAAACCTTTCAAGTAAGAAAAGCCTAGGACCTGATTGATTCCCTAATAAGTTTTACCACACTTTTGAGGAGTAGCTAACAGCTCTCCTTATTAAGCCATTCCAAGAAACTATAAAGGAGATAACTCCTCCAAACACTTTGTATGAGGGAACCACAACTTTGATACCAAAACCCACTGAAGACACATCAAAAAAAAAAAAAAAAAAGAAAGAAAGAAAAGAAAACTGCAGACCAATATCCCTGATGAACATCGACACAAAAATCCTTAATGAGTTTCTAGCAAAATGCATTCAAAAACTCATCAAGAAGATAAGTCATGATCAACTGTGCTTCATTCTAGGTATGCAAAGCTGGTTCAACATATATAAATCAATAACTGTGACTCATCACTTAAACAGAATTAATGTCAAAAACCATATGATCATTTCAATTGTGGAAGAAAAGTCCTTCAATAAAATCCAGCACTGGTTTATGCTCAAAACACTAGAGAACACAAGAATCAAAGGAACTTAACTTTGTAAAGGTTGTGTATGCCCAACCCTTGGCTAGTATAATACAAAATGGAGAAAAGCTGAAAACATTTCCACTGAGCTCAGATCAAGACAAGGCTACCCGCTCTTACCACTTTTATTCAATACAGTCTTTGAGACCCTGGCCAGTGCAATAAGATAAGAGAAAGAAATTAAAGGGTAAGAATAGGAAGAGAGGAAGCCAAACTATCCCTTTTTACTGAGAATAGGATCCTCTACCAGGAAGATCCAAAAAAATATCCACCAGGAAACTGCTTGAGCTTATGAACAGATTTAGCAAATTTATAGGCTACAAGATCAATACCCATAAATAAATAGCTTTCCTGTACAATAACAATATTAGGTCAGAAGAATAATTCAGGAAATTGGTCCCATTCACAATATCCTCAAATGGAATAAAATACTTGAGAATTAATCTAACAAGGGAAGTCAAAGACCTTTACAATGAAAAGTATCAGACACAGAAGAAAGAAATTGTAGAAGGCCTGAGAAGATGGAAAGACATTGCACGCTCTTGGTTAGTCAGAATTAATATAATTAAAATGGCCATTCTGCCTAAAGGATTATACAGATTCAATGCAATCACTGTCAAGATATCAATGTCATTCTTTACTTATACAGAAAAAGCAATTCTCAAATTGGAACAAGAAACTCAGAATAGTCAAAACATCACTAAGCAAGAAAGAAAAAACAGGTGGTTTCTGGGTACCAGATCTAAAATTACACTATAGAAGTGTAGTAACAAAAATAGCATCGTACTGCTATCAAAGCAGAAATGAAGACCAATGGAAAAGAATAGAAGACTCTGAGACAAACCCACAAATCTTTAAGCATCTGATCTTTTACAAAAGGGGTCGAAATATAACAGGGAAAAAAGATTTCAACAAATGGTGCTGGACAAACTGGACAGGCATTCACAGGGAGTTGAAATTAGATCCTTATCTCTTACCTTGAACAAAAATCAAATCAAAATGGATCAAGGAAATAGGAATTAAATCATATAACATACAACAAATTAGCACCAACATTCCACCATGTGGGATTAGGAAACAACCTTCTCAACAATATATAAAGTCAAGAAATACTGAATGTAATGCCATTAAACTAAAAAAACTTTTTCTCAGCCAAGGAATTGCCCAAAACTGTCAAGAGAGAACCTACAGAACTCAGGATACTCATGGCCTGTGACTGCTTTGAGAGGTGGCTAATATCCAAAATTTACAAAAGACTAAAAAAACTTAATATCGAAATCACAAATTGTCCAATCTATAAATGGGCCAGAAACATCTCAATAAAGAAAATTGAGCAAGTCAATGAACACACGAGAAGTGTTTTATATCTCTCATAATCAGAGAAATGCAAACCAAAACTACATTAATATTTCATTTCACTCCAGTCAGATTGGCAAATATGTAGAACATAAAAAATAACAGATGTTGGAGTGGTTGTGGGGAAATAGGAACACTAGTACACTGTTGGTGGAACTGCTGACTGGTAAAACCACTCTGGAAAGCAGTGTGGAGACTTCTCAAAAATTAATATTGGATTCAACATATGAACCAGGTATCCCTCTTCTGGGTATTTTCCCAGAGGAGTTAGAATCAGCACATTATAGTGACATTGCAAAATCTAAGTTCATTGCAGCTCAGTTTACAAAAACTAAATTATGGTACCAACCCAGATGCCCCTCACCTGATGAATGGATCAAAAAGTGCTAATACACACACACACACACACACACACACAATGGAGTTCTATTAGAAAAAACAATATTGCAGCTTTTGAAGGTAAATGGATGGCAATGGAAGAAATCATGCTCAGTGAAATTATTCAAACCGAAATACTCAGCAGTCAAATACTTTTTCTCGTTTTAGGGCTAGGGCAAAACTCAGGCTTGGGTTAAATGTTGTGAAACTCATATATTAGACCCAGCTAAGGCATAGTAATACATAAGCTAGTGGAACCTTTGATAGTTAGGGAAGTGAATGGGGTAGCGAGAGGTGGGAGGAAGTGGAGAGGGAGGGAGGACATGGAGGGATCTAGGGAGACAATGAATAATGTAACATTCTCTTTACCTCCTGATAAGCCAAAGAATACTTATGCAATCATGTAATTCTGGAAAATGTATATATTTATACACTTATACTGGAAAATGTTTATATATATATAATTTATAGCTGTTATGGGGGAAATATAGAAGAATCAAGAGACTGGGGTATGGACAATGTAGTGGTGACTGGATTTGGATCAAGTGCATATCATATTATTACTTTGTAAACATTTATGATTGTACAGCAACTCAACTCCTTAATTAAAAAACTAATTAAAAATATTTCATTGATCTCCAGCTCCACATTGACTAGATGCTTTTAAAAATGTCAGATGAAGCATATTTTAGCACGATTACATTATGACTCATTTTCAAATATTTTAAGTAAATATAAAGATTTTTATTATGTGTGATATGTAGTTTATTCATAATGGCAAATTTAATGGTAATAACTTCTTGGCACTACCATTATCACTGAGTTGTACTTCGTCTCTAACTTACCACAAAACTCCCATGTTTGTTTGTTTAATTGTTTGTTTAATTGATTTCTGGTGTGGCCAAGGGTCCACATATGAGATATCTATGAAGAAATATTTGATGTTAGTTCTAGGAAATTTGTGCTGTCGAAACTGGAAGGAGCATATTAGATATGCTCAATTTTCCCATAAATGTCTTTAAAAAATGTTCTAATCTATCACAAATTAGACTCTGATATTATTTTGCTATTTTGATAGTTATTTTATTTTTAGGAATATTAACATAAAAGCATTTTTTTCTGACATTTAGAATTATCTAATCTGTTTTTCACCATTCTAAAATTGTCATAAGCCTGCTTTCCCCTACATCTGTCATTTACTTTCCTATATATTAGCTTTAGATAAAGCATATAGTTCAGATTGCAATATGGTTAGTTTTTTTCTAGCTTGAATATTTATATGACTCCTTAAATTGTGTCTTCTTCTCAAAATAAAATTGACACATTGTCATAATTCTTTATGTTTGGATCAGCTTTGAAAATTTTAACATTTGTGGGTCCAATGTTGTGAAATATCCTTTAAATTAAAGTGTTTTGTCAATTTTTTCTTTCTTATTTTTGCTTTGCTCATGTCTCATCTACTTTTCTTATTAGTTTAGTAAATTTGTATTCTCTAAGCTTTGCTAGTCTCAAACCTGGCATCTCCTGAATAACAATAGTGCAACATTCTCATTGCTACAGTCTTTTCTATAATTCCAATTACATTTAAAAATTTTTTCATTTTTAATATTAGCACTTTTTTGATGAGCTTTCATTTCTGCTGACCAATCATCTTTTTCAGAAAGTGTCACAATTTATCCCAAAGTGAAAAGAAGATAGCACAGCTTTATACTTTGCTGTCTGTGTGAATTCAATAGCAGATATGCAAAGACCATTCACCAATGGATTTCAAACAAATGGCTGTGTTTGATTGCAGATCAGGATGTACATTTTTTATTTGATGATTAGTGTACTGAAGAATGCATGTTATGGCTTGGATATAAAGTGTCCCCTCAAAGCTTTGTATTAGTGCAGGAAGTTTCAGAAGTGAAATGATTGAATTGTGAGAGCTGTAATCTAATTAGTACACTCTTGTTTGAATGTACTAACTGTAGGCACAGGTGAGGCATGACTGAAGAAAGTAGGTCACTAGAACTGCATCTAGGAAGGGTTCATCTTTTCATAACTCTTTCCCCACTTCCATTTCCTAGCCAGTCATAAATGGAATAGCTTTCTCCAACATACTTTTGTCATGATGAGCTGCCTCATATTCGGCCCAGAGAAATCAATTTCACTCACTTGGACTAAACCTCTGATACCATGAACTGAAATAAACTTTCCCTCCTCCAAGTTATTCCTGCCAGTTATTTTGGCTACAGCAATGCAAAGCTGACCAAAACCAATATGGGTACTTGAGGTGGGACCATTGCAATAAGTAATCTTGCCATGTGGCTTAGAAGGCATTGGATATATTTGAAAGAATAATTTGAAAAAATTAGGAAATGCAGACTGGAAAAATGTTAGAATGTCATAAGCTGACCTTAATTGGCAATTCTAGTGGGAGTTTAGAAGACCAGAATGCCAACAGTAATGCAGAGTGTGCTCATGAGATTTCAGAGGGAAATAAGAATTCTATGAAATTGGACTCAGGGTTACTCATGTTATATTCCAGGAAAGAAGTTGTCTATGTTTTCTCATGTACTAAAACTTTGTGTGAGGTCAAACTTAAAAATAATGGACTAATTAATCTTTTGGAAGAAAATTCAAGGCACCACAGCATTTGGTCAGTGGCATGGATATTGCTGGCAGCTTTTAGTCAGGTTTACTGTGGTAAATGAGAGGAGAAAATAGAGATAAAGGGATTTCAAAATTTGGCAGTTTGGCCTGAAAAGTGCTTATAAAATTGGAGACCAGGAAGGTGTAGGAGTTAAAGAGATTACAAATCCTTAAGATGTGCTAAGTACATTGCACCAGGACAATAGGAAAGATGCTTCAAGAGCATCTCAAGAATTTATTAGATACCCACTGCAGGCACCAGGATGTAGAAGGAAAACTTTCTTTGAAAATAAATCCTGGGACATCCTGCTCACACAAGCAGCCCTAGGAAGTTATTTCACCATGTTGAACCACAAGGCACTCAGAAGCCACTGCAGTTGTGATTCCAGGAGGCTGAGATATTGTTTAAGGTGTTAAAAATCATGATATCTACATGGTGCAGTTTCTGAAGTAATACAGTTTGCTAATGAGGTTGTAGAGGATTCCACTAAGATTTCAAAAGAAGGCCTGAGAGGTCAGGCAAAGTGTAATAAAGTCAGACTTCCTATGGTCTGTCCCTGAAAGGGTAATGTGTGAATCTGTGAAGGTAAAATCAAATGTGGAATGAAGACCCCAGAAATTAAGAGATAAGAGTAATGCGGACTGTCTGCCAAAATAATGCTACTGGTTTCAGAGGCAGCCAGGCTAAAAGAGAACCTATATGTGCTGTAACAAGCAAGTACAAAGCAGCAGGGTTTGCCAAAACTGCTTGAGTACACATCTCTCATTCATGTAGTTTTGACTTCATTCTTTCTTTATATGCCCCATAGTCCTCCCTTTTAGAACAGAATGTTTACACTTTGCCACTGTATATTGGATATCTGTAACTTGATTTTGATTTTTACAGGGACTCACAGTCAAGAGTATGCCTTTAGTCTCCAAGACGACTGTCAACTTGAACTTTGAGATTACTGAAACTGTTAATATTAGGGAACTCTTGGAGTTTTTTTACCTTTTGAGATAGAAGTGAGCTCTGAGGAGTCAGAGGTAAAACATTATTGTTTGGATGTGAGGTATTCCATGTGTTAATTCAGGAATATTCAGAGATAAAATGATTGGATTTCAAAAGCTATAACCTTTATCTCAGTTTGAATGGACTTACCAGGTGCTAACAGTAGGCATATGGGGTGTGTCCTAGAATGGTGCAAATCCAATGTGGCCCCTTCTACAATTCTCTCTCTGATTCTTGGTCAGGTTGGTGGAGCAGCTTTCCTCCACCACACACTTCTGCTTTGACATGCTGCCTAACACACAGTTGGGCCACCATGAACTAAACCTCTGATACCATGAACCCAAATAGATTTTCCTTCCTGCAAGTTATTAGTATTTTGGATACAACCAATGCAAAGATACCATGAGGTTTTTATTTATGCAAATATCCATGGTTAATCCACCTTCACATCTGAAATTTGAATTATATCATTGGGGAACTGGTATTGTTAACTAAACTGTAGCCAAAAATATATTTATATTGGAGCCATGCAAAGTGAGGAGTGTTTTTCTATCTATTAAAAAAAAACTTAAGTTTATTTTTCTTTAAACTATACATCATTCTTGCATCTAATGCCTTAATTTTAATTTATGGCTGTTTTAAAGTTGAGTGTAGACAATTTTGTATTTAGGCAATTGTCACCTTTCAAAGCAGATTTCTAAAGAAATTCACTACGCGCTTAATCTATAGACTCTCATTTCTGTGATGTATCTATCACTTAGGTGAAAAACAACTCTCTCTAAAGCTACATGGTTTCTATCAGCCTCCTCTATTAGCAAGGAAAAATGATTACTATTACTACTTGTAACTTCAGAAGGAAGCTATTCTCCTTACCTCAGAGGAAATTCAGTAATGGCATTAACATTATTAATTGTTTATCTATTAGAGAATGTGATATAACAGCTGGATTCAGACATTTCAGGTAGGAAAATACCCAGGAAAGTAAATTATCAAGTTATGTATTCGGATCATGGATTCAGAATATAGAAATTTATCTTTGGACTAGGTGTGAAATCACTACACTCTTCTACATTTTTATAATAAATATGACAGCAAGACAACCTACATACTTAGAAGATATTGCAAAAGCTATTTATTCAACTCCATCTGAGTTATTTGCAGATCTAACCATGAATATACTAAAGTGTCTCTGAAGAAACAATAAATTTGCTTCAACTCTTAAACAAAAAGAACAAATAGAACTTTCAAAAGATCTATTGAAAGTAAAAAAAATTCAGAAAATTAGTTAGGAGGACATCAATATAGTGAGGTTTCTTAGTCACTGTTTTACATCTGAAAGCACTCACAGGTAAGAAAGGAAGGAAGGAAATAACTTGAATGATTAAGAGTTACTCTTGCTTAGGGAAGTCTTTTTATAAGAATGTACACATTGAGGTGTGTTTTGAAAGGTAAAAGTTTACACTCTACAGGGAAATCCATAGTAACACTGGAAAACAATTCTAATTAATACTTTTCACCAAGTACTTCACTATAGTATCTCATTTAATTCTCACTAAAAACCTGTTTAGATATACTATCAGTTCTCCCAATCTATGATAACATATTGGAGTTAGGAGAAAATTATACTATTGATAATTGTGCTGGGATTTGAACAAAATTAAATAGCATCTTCCTTATTCTTTAAATGCAATATAATATTTGATAGAACCTTATTTTGTCATTACATAAATATCTCCCAAGAGTGGATGGTGATTAATTAATTTCTACAATCAACCAACTGACCTTTAGGGTATGTTTTATCCTTTTATATTTCTCTCTTTCTTTTAAAGAGAGCGGGACACTGAGAGAGAGATAAAGAGGGAATCCATTTTATTTAGTTTTTCATTTGGCTTTCTTTGCTCTAACACTTTGTTGTGTACATGGTGCTGAGGTTTGAATCTGCATCCTTGTGCATGCAAGCCAAGCTTCTTAGCTGCTGAGCCACAGTTCCAGTACCATTATCCTTTTATATTTCAAATCTGAATTGCTTACTTAAACTGATCTAATATTAAGGTAGATATTTTAAAAATATTTCAATTGATGACTACTTATGAATCATCTTTGTATATGGCTTTCTATTTCTTGCAGAAAAGCTTTCACATATTCCACTCTTGCATTATTATATTTCTTCCCAAAATTGAAATAATGAGAAAATTGGAATGAGGTTGATATAACTTGTGTTTATTTATTCAATCTTTCTTCTTTGTAAAGTGTTCTGCCCTTGCTTCCTATATCTTAGTCCTTATAACCAATCCTACGCCAAAACACTCATGAACACACATGCATATATACCCCAACCTCATGGCTGCTTCTAAAATAAACACAAATATCCTAGCCTTAAAGTCAATATTTGTATGTGACTTTCCTCTGCAATTTCTGACAATTTTGTAGACAATTAAACATCTTTAGAACTCAGATTTATAATTAAGAAACAATACCTTTTATCTGTTATAAGAGATAGTTGCACTATCTGAGGCTTACTTGCAAATCATAGCACATGCTTTTTATAAATGATAAAGGTTACTATGATATTTTTCCTGTTTTTTAACTTTATTTATTTATCTCAAAACAATTATGTTCCTTATTTAATGTATTTTGTATATGTTACTCTGGAATATGGCATACTTTTTAACAGAACGTTATACGGAAAATGATGATTCTGGGGCTGGAGTGGTGGCTCAGTGATTACTGCGCTTGCCTGGCATGCACAAGGACGTGAGTTCAAAACCCCAGCACCATGTACACAACAAAGTGTTGATGCTTCTCTCAAAATTAGGGTGGACTATTTGAGGTCACAATTGATTTACCCTCAAAAGATATGATCTGGATAATTATAAACATGTAGTTTTTTTAAAAGTAAATTTCCAGTGTTGGTTCCATAAACTCATACTTGATAGTTACTTTAGACTTCAATTTTTTTAATCCATAGCCTATGCTTTAGTAAAGCATGTGAGCTAATGAAAATAATCAGTGGCTAACAACCATTTTGTGGGAGAGGAGAGTAGATTGAATGTATTTAAAACTGCCTTTGTCTTTCATTAAGGCATTCTCCATATCATTCTACCTTTTTCGGTGAATATGTGACATTACAGTAATTATAAACATATATATGCATTTACAAATATTTGTAATGTGTTCTTGAGAATTACTTTCTAACAGTTCTGCTTTTGATTAATGTGTTCTCTTCCTGTTGTTATATAATAAACTACCATAAACTTAGTGCTATGGTGTGGATACTTGTGTCCCCCCAAAATTTGTATGTTGGAAACTTTTTATTTTAAGAGAGAGGGAGTGAGTGAGAGAAAGATAGAATTGATTTTATTTATCTGGTCATCTGGTCTTTGTTTCTTTGAAACTCAGTTGTGTACGTGCTGCTGGGGTTAGAACCCGGGTTCTAGTGCATGTCAGGCAAGCACTCTAACCACTGAGCCACTACTCCACCTCCTGTATGTTGGAATCTTAATGCTTAAAGTAATGGCATTAGGAGGTGAGGTCTTTTGGGGGTGTTTAGATCATGAGGGCAGAATCCTTGTGGGTGGGATTTGTGCCCTTAGAAACAAGATCTTAGGGTGATCCCTTCCACTTTCCACCATGTGAGCTTGCAATGAGAAGGTGGTCATATCTGTGGAAGAAGGTTCTCACCAAACACTGAATGCAGTGGAGAATTAACCTTGAACTTCACAGACTCTACTATATAGACAAATTTCAGTTGCTTATAAGCAGCGAGACATGTTGTATTTATTTTTTCAGCAGAAATAAATTAATACACTCAGTGACCTCAAACAACACATATTTGTTGTTAGATAGTTTCTTGGATTGGAAGTCTTAGAATTTGTTAGCTGGGTTCACTATGTAGGATCTCACATGGATGAAATCAAATCATTGGCCAAACTTGATTATTATCCGGAGTTTGAGATTCTCTCCCCAAATCTCTTAGGTAGTTGTCAAATTTTATTAGATCATAGTTACAGAGGTTGCTGTTTTTCCATTTGGTTTTCAGCTAAGGGTCAGTCTCAGCTTCTAGAAGTTTAAGGCTCATTGGCCTCCACATGGCTGTTCACTTTTCCTTTCAGTTCAGGAATTCCTCTGTACTTCTTCCTTTGAGGCTCACAGGATGAGATCAGAACTTCCCAGGATAATGTAGTCATGGGAGAGTTATCATATCTTATTCAATTGCCCTCCACACACTAAAGGGGAGGTGCTACTGGGAGTCATCTTAGAATCTACCTACAACAATTCAACACCTTAGGGAGATTAGTTTCACAAATGATCATCTTTACAAATCACTCTTTCTTTCCTCTGCTTCTTTATGATATATACAAACAATATGGCAAGTTAGAGACTTAGTAATGCACGTGTGTCTGACAAGGCATGATTTTTCCCTAAGAAAATAAAGAAACTTTCTCCTTGCACAAGAATCAAATCAAAATGGATCAAGGAGCTTGGTATTAAACCAGCTACGTTGCAACTGATAGAAGACAAAATTGGTCCAACACTTCAACATTTGGGAGTAGGCAAAGACTTTCTCAACAAGTCTCCAAAAGTGAAGGAAGTAAAGTCAAAAATCAGTGAATGGGATTTCATAAAGCTAAAAAGCTTTTGTACTGCCAAGGAAACAATCAAAAGAGTCAAGAGGTTTCCTACAG
>PVKS010006220.1:0-37615 GCA_004027875.1 Aplodontia rufa
CTTATTGTTTTTTTGTTTTCAATTTCATTGATTTCGGCTCTGATCTTGATTATTTCCTTCCTTCTGCTGGGTTTGGGGTTAGCTTGTTCTTCCCTTTGGAGGGCTTTGAGATGGAGTGTAAGCTTATTTATTTGGGATCTCTCTTCATTTTTAATGTGGGCACTCAATGCTATGAATTTTCCCCTTAGGAAAGCTTTCACCTGCTACTTATTTTTAAAAGTCATCTTGCTTAACCTCTCAGTCCTTTATTAATACAATTGTCAAGTGGTATAATATTTGGGTCGTAAATTTAAAAATCAAAGAGAAACTTACTGTAGCCACTGCTGACATAATTTTTAAGTGAACGTCTGTGGTCAGCAGAATAATGGCCCCTAAAATGTCAGCATCCTAATCCCCAGAACCTGTGCACATGGCAGAAGGGGCTCCGCAGATGTGACAGAGGATCCTCAGATGGGCCATGGCTCTGGATTCTCCAGGGAGGAGCAACACATTGACCAGGCTCCTTAGGCTGGGGAGGGAGGGTTGGGCTCAGAAGATGGGGGGTTGGAAGCAGGTTGGGGTGATGCAGGCCCCGAGCCAAGGGCCCCAGCGGCCTCTAGAAGCAGAGGATGAGGACAGTCTCCTTGAGAGCCTCCAGGAAGGGATGCTGTCTGCCAACCCCTTGGCTTCAGCTGCTGACTTTTGTGACATCCAGTACCAAGGGAATACATTTTTATTGTCTTAAACATTATGCTTGAGATAATTTGTTACAAAAGCAATAGGAAATTAATAGCATTTCTATTCTTTACCTCTGAGCCTTCTAAAGAAAACTAAATTGTATCAGCCTTTCTTGTGCCCTGAACTATGAGAGATGGTTTCTAGGAAACCGTAGAAATTTAAACTATGGTGAAAATGAAAACCAAGGTAGCATCTCCTGCAGACCTGTCATTTAGTTCTTTAAAAAAGCATCAACTGTGGGCTGGAGTGGTGGCTCAGTGGTTATGGTGCTTGCCTGGCATGCATGAGTATGGGAGTTCAAACATCAGCACCAAGTAAACAGTGATGTCTTGGAGCAATGAAAGCCACATAAACAGCTGGGTAAAATTGATATTCTCTCCAAAAACAAGATGAATTGTATTTGGTAGTATCGTTTCATATAATTTTATCTGAAACACTCCTGTGCAGCTTGTGGGAGGGGCTAATCTATACAGGTTTTTTTGTGGGGGCAATTAAAAATTCAGTATCAGGCAGAGGTTGAGACTGAGGTTCAGATAGGCGTTGGAGTACAGAATCTGTCTGCTTTACTGTGTAAAATGATAAACTTTGCGTAATTGGATCTTTTGCTTTATGATGGCTCATGAGATTGCATATTGATACTTTAGACCCTAAATATGAAAACCCAATATTTTGGCCAGCAGATTAGTGTGGAGTTCCTGGGGCTGGTTTTTCTTTTGTGGAGAGTGGGGCAAGGGCTTGCCTGATGGCTGCCAAGTTCATGATGGTTAAACACCAAGCACCATTACTTCTCCCAACAGCACATATAATGGTATTTTCAACCCTATCCTCATTTTAGAGGTAGGAAATGAGGCTTAGAGTAGGTGTTCACTGCCTTCCAGCCAGCTGCCTGCATCTCCTCTAGTCCACCCTAGATCACTGCCGTGGTCTAGATTTCCTGCTACAAACGAGGGCCTCTGCTCTGGTTGAAGCTAGATGACTTCTTAGACCTCCTCTCCACCCTCCAGAGAGTTCTACTTGCTATGTCAAAGTGCTGTGTGGCCTATCGAGAGGTAGTGACCAATGCTGATGTTACTGTCTTAGTCCACTGTGATAAAATACTTTGGACTAGGTAATTGGAAAACCAGTTTAATGCTTGTAGTTCTAGAAGCTGGGAATGCCAAGATCAAGGGGCCAGACACATGCTCCCACTGTCAGTGTCCACTGTCCGTTTACTTTCTAGTGAGGGCCTGTTCCTCATGGATGACACCTTCTTGATGCAGCCTCGTGGCGGAAGAACAAAAGGTATTTTAAGCCTTTCTTTAAAGAGAAGGATAGAGGGGAAAAAAAATCAATTTATTCAGGTGGCCTCCGTTGCTGCAATATTTCGTTGTGTATGTGGTGCTGGGGTTCCAACTTGCGTACACATGCATGCCAGGCAAGCGCTGAGCCACGGCTCCAGCCCCTTGAGCCCTTTTTATCAGGGCACTAACCCCATTACTGAGGATGGAGCTTCCAACAGGCCCATCCTCAGTGCTACCATGTTAGAGAATGGTTCAACATGAATTTGGGTGGTCAAATATGCAGGCCACCACAGTCACTGCTGCTATTCCTTTTAGTGACTATGTTAAGGCTGTCATGCTTTTTTTTACTATTGTAAAACCATGTTTTTTGTTTACTACATAAAGCACCTTGTATGAGTTTGGGCTCAGTGCAAGGAGAAACATTTTCACAAACTTAGAGAAGGAATTTAGTACAAAGACTTGGTGTATACAACCTTAAGACTGTAGGAATGTTCTCCTTGCCATAAGATCCGTGACACATGACAACATTGGACTTTCCCTTAGTTCCTGAAAGCCTGCAAAAATGGCAATGGTTAAGAAGTACCCCACCGTCTTTAGGAATTGCCTTTCCCATATGGCTGAGATAAGACTTGGAGATGACCCATCCTCCTAAGACAAGGCCAGACACGTGTCCATTGACCACTTCATGAACAGTCAGCTGAACCAGCGTGCCTGCTGATCAATCAGAATAAGATGCTGGTCAAGTAAACTTGGATTGCACTTGTGTCCACAGCTCAGGCCCCTGCTAGGAACAGGTAGCCACAGCCACTGGGCAAGACCTCGTATGATCTAGCACCTGGTCAGCCACCTCTGCACCTCACTGTTCCTTCCAATCTTGCTTACTCCTCCATGCAAAGGAAGACACCTTTTGCATAACTAAGACGCTGCAGCAGTTCCTCTCCCATGCAGTAATACTACTTTTGAGTTAAGTCCACCCCTGGCAAGTTTGCACTGGATTTTTGGGTTGACGGTGAGGCTTTCTGCGGAGATGGTTAGGATAGGCAGGAGAGAGTTATCTTCCATCAGTACGTTCCAGGTTGTGGTTGACCATGCAGGGACCCTCATGCCACAACAGGGAAAACATCTATTGGTGGTATCCATGGAGTGAGCCAATCCATAGCATCTACCTGGCGTCATGAACTGTGTTAATGGTTTTGAAAAATAGTGGTTCCTATGTAGGATTGCAAAACTCCTCATTTAGAGTGTTTTCCTGATCTGCCCTCTGTGGGTTTTAAGGCATGGATGTATTTTTAAACTATTGTTGTGAACCTTAATGTACCTGTACTTCTTTGCTTCATTATCTAGAGACTTAATCTTTGGAGTAGGAACAATAACTGGTGTTAACTTTTCTGTGCAGCAGTCAAGGTGCTATAATTGAAAACCCACACAGTTGGCTAGGCCAGGTGGCAGCTGCAGGAGGGCATTTTCTGGTTTTATTTTAACCAGAGGAGCAGAGTGTAACTGCAGTGGAAAAGTCATTCCAGAGCATACCAGAACACACCAAGATCGAATGGTTTTCAAGTTGTCCGTGCTTTATTTTAATGTGTAATATGCCATAAACTGACAAGGTTGGTTGCTGATGGGTCTGTCATTCAGCAAAGTCACACTTGGGCCAGAGGGTCAGTTTTTAGAGCCTCGGAAAGCATTCGTTCAATTCAGTTACCTAGAGAGGCTTTGAACTAGGAGCCCCAAGACCTGGATTCTCTTGCAGTCATGGCTCAGTTATGAAATGGTGTCTACTTCTTACCAGCTGGTGCTTATCTGCCTCACCGACTGGTCATGAGACCAAAATGTGTGAAATTGAAGGTAAGAAGAACTTTGGGAATGCTAAAGAATGTGTATGTAGTTGTGACCACCAGAAGTGTCCTTTGTGTTCCGAGTCGCATCTGGTTTCTCGTCTGTAGGTCTTGGGCCATCTCATTAGCCCCACTGTCTTGAACTGCAGAGGAATCGATCCTTAAAAACAATCTCATGACACCCCTACCTAAATCTCCCAAGTGTTTAATACTCTCGTACATGTTACCAAACTGTAGTGTTCTGATTATATAATCGGTCTGCAGCCCTCCTTGAGTACTGGCTGTGTGACTTCTTCTTGAGCTCTATCTTATGGAACCAAAAACATGTAAGTGCTATCGTATGACTAAAGTTGTAAAATTGGTGTTGTCTACGCCATCAGTGCCAGAGTTGACCTGGACATACTACAGCCTTCGTTGCCTATAGGGTATGGTCTGGGTTTTGTCCTGTCTCCCGTGGCTGCCTAGTGTCTGTTCAGTTGGCAAATCCCAGATTTCTCCTTGACTCTGTGGCTCAGATTTGCCCCGATGCTGTACGTGCTGCTCTCGCTGAAAACCCTGCCTCCACTTCTGGAGATGGAGTGTTTTCTTTGCTCAGCTCTTCTCCGTAGAAATTGGGTTGAATGCAAGTCTGAGCTGAGCATGCTCCATGGAAGTCGCAGGCACTGGATTTGAGGTGGCTGTGAGTTCATGGTGTAGCCCAGAGGACACAGTGTGGCAGCAGCTGAAAGCTCGTGTGTGCCTGGCAGCAGCTCCACCTGACTTGTGCTCTTCCATGCAATCCTCGGCCTTCCTGCACGAGGTGCTGGTACCCGACCATTATTGGAATGAGGAAGGTGGTTGAAGGGAAAGGACCTTAAGTTAGTGAGCCCAGCTGCTAAGTAGCAGAGTGGGGAGCAGTCCTGGTTGGCCCCAGTGGGGCTCCACTGCATCCGACTGGTGTAGGAGATTGGCGTTGTACTCTGGGCTTCTCTTCACAGATAAGCTCCCTTTAACCCTGAGCACTGGTGGTGGTGATGGCTTCCCTTTTGTTGCTCCCAGTTCTATGCCTTGCAGTGCTGTGTTGCTCTGTTCCCACAAACCTCTACGTATGTTCCTAAAGATACAGGTGTCGTCTTCGGAACCCTCTGTGTGAGGGGCACAGCTTTCCCCTTTGGCTGGGAGCACAAAGGCATGTGACAGTGCTCTGGTGAATCCTAGAGCAAATCTAAAAGAAGCTGCCCTGAACATTTTAGCTGTCTTGGGTAGCGTACGTGGGTAAAGGGCTGAGCTTCCTTGTGTCCGTGGCCTGGTAAGGAAGTTAGCCCTGTGCTCATATGGGAAGTGTTATATTCACATGGAAAAAGTTTATCCACATTAAACACACACCTGCTTTTCTCAAACCAGAGAACAACTCTTTACACCTACAGTTCTAATAAAAGCTTAGAATTTTGGGAGTGTCTACTAACCTTGCCCCATATTTGCATTTTAAAATGTTGACTAAAAACTGCAAGAGTATAATTAACTGATTGGAACTTGATAAACTTATCCGAGGAAAATTTTGGAAGTGTAAAATGATAAGGCATTTGTTTCTATCAGAGTCCTACAATTAGATTTTAAAGGTGGGCAAAATAGTCCAATTTGTGAGCTCTGCAGTGTAATGGAAGGTGAACCAAAACCTAAACACATAGAAATTGTTCTGCAGACCTTTCTAAGCAAGGGCGAGAAATCTTAGGTGGCTGAGACAGCTAAGGAGCCGCCTAATTTCTCTGCTCTGATGGGTGCTGGGTGCTTACTGGCTTTTTGTGTTCTTAGAGAAAGACAAGGACAGAATGATCAGATGCTTCACCATGGTATCTTGTCGCTTTCCTGTTTGAACGTGTTTTCTATGGGCTTTAAAAACCATAATTCAAGTGGTCCTTGTCTTGGCTTGTCCATTCATACAATACTATTTCACGGAAATCGACTGTAAATGCTTGAAGACGAACATGCCCCTTTTATTATAAAGCAGATGAAAGCGTAGTATTTTGTGGGAGGAGTTTTTAAAGTAATTTTAGCCTTTTCTCAACCATTTAGATTATTTATGTATCAAAAGGGAGAAAGCTAGTTCACTTCATGTGCCCAAAGGAAAATGTAACTTCAACTACTCACCTTGAGATTGAGTCTGTCTGTGAAGTGAATCATGTTTGGATTAACATCTACTTCTGACCACTTTTCGGATTGCGTTGCTTTCCTGAAATCTGTTTTGAACAGACTCCTGTGCACCATGTGACAGAAGAGATGTTTGGGCTGCAGTTGTGAGTGTACCCTTAATTCACATGGAATTCTGGCCTCTGGTCCTGTGGTTGTCATGTGTCCAATGAGGGACTGGATTAGGTTACAGAAGATTATAAGATTTTTTCCTTTTTTACTATTTGACTATGATCCTTCAGTACTTAATTCATTGACTGGCAGCTGACTGGGTGGTCTACTCATGGGGAGTGGCCAGCAGGTCACTATTTCCTTTAATTGTAAAGTCCAAGATAAGATTAGATTTCCATGAGACTTTGTTCTTACTAAGGGTTCTCTTCAATTTTATCCTGGTTTTTCTTTTTTATCATTCAGCAATTTTGGATTTGACTTGGGATTACAAAGAACACCATTTTGATTTCTAAATACCTTATGGGTAATATATTTGAAGTGACATTTCTTTGAGGGCCTTTAACCTTTGTTTTCCCTGGGGGTTGTGATCACACCGGATGTGATAATTCTTTAGCCCCTTGTTGTGTACATGGTTGGCCACATTTAACCAGATTGGTGAAAAATCACTTCCGGTAGGATCAAAGGACTTGAGAGACATCTGTCTCCCCCTGCCCCCTGGCAAAAATACCCCCCCAAAACTCAGAAGGAAACGGTATTGGTACCGTCTCCCTGTGGGGAGAAAGTTGGGGTTTCTAGCTCACTGAGCTTGGTTCATGAACCACGAGAGGGGCTGTGGTTTGTGAAGACTATTTGACTGCTGAATCGTTTTCAGTCATTGCCGCTTAGTCTACAGAGCTGGGATAAGGGAAATTATGCACGGGACACCCCCCCCCCCATTCATGCCGGTGAGGCACCAATGCTGAGCTGTAAAATGAACTTTGAGGGTGCTGCATGAGTTTTTTTTCCCCTGCTTTCAACAGAAAACCAAATTCTTACGGCTTTTATTGCAAATGTTTTAGAATGATCTGCAGATTTGCTAATAGGGTCTGACACTTTACAGCCTACACCTTAGTCCAGCTGTTGCTCTGGTTACTATGCCATCATGTTTAGTGACCAAACGCTGTTTTGTTTTTAATCAAGGCTAGCCAGGGTATAGATGTTCTTGCAAGCTTCAGTGCTCTTCCTTGCTTTGGATTTGAGGAATGAGTGGCTTGAAGGAGGATGTGTGGAGGAGCCTCTGACCGAGGTGCTGTGGAGGTGCTGGACAGGATGACCCTGGGAGGGTGTGCCTGCCAACTGTCGCCGTGGAATTGTGGTCCTGGTTAGATTGAGGGTGGTCATCTGGATTAAGGAAGGGAACGACTATTTTGGTTGGGTTTTTTTTTGTTTTGTTTTTTTAAAATATAACTTGAAATGAGGTTTTTCGTTCACCCTGGGGGTCTCCTTTCAATGTTGGGGAAGGTGTTTCCCTAAGCTGCCCTTAAAGGATGAGGACTGAGCTCTGAGAGCAGCAGCTGCTCTAGTGTTTGCCTCTCAGAATGGAAGCTGCTCTGGTGTCTCCCCTTCCACTCTCCTGCATCCTCTTCCCAACAGGAACAACCCTTCACTTTCTAAATTGGTTCTCCTTGGCGTCTTGGGGTCTTTGCCTGGAGACGTTAACAACACTTTCCCCCTGAGTCAGCTGGGGTTCAGTCCACCTCATCTGTGTCCTGCAACCTTGACCTGATGGTAAGTTCTAGCAGCTTTCAAAGGAGGACGTCAGTGGTAACAAAGCTAAACACTGTGTGAATTGAGCCGTGTGAGGTGGAAGCGTGTATCCCCCAGAGATGAGGGGGAATGCAATGTGTGTTGAGAGGTTGTGGCAGGAGCAAGTGCCCCACTCCACCAAAGGTGGTCACTGCCTCTTGTTGGCCTTTGGGAGCATGGGGCATGCCTTACTTGTTCCTTCCATCCTTTCACTTAGAGGAAGGGAAGAAATCGGGGTCACTCAGTACCTTATGGGTATAAGTGCTGTCCTCATGTAGTCCCAGCTGTTGTCAGTAACATTTATACTCTTCTAACCTTAGGCTTATTTGCTATAAAAATATGAAGGGACAGAAATAGTTCAAGGACATCTAAGAACTTGCATAATCACTATTAGGCCTAGTTTTGATTTCTCATGTATTATGAACAAGTCATGAAACATTTAAACTGTTGCAGAAAACATTCACTGTTCTTGTGGCAAGCAGCATGGATTTCTTAGTAAAAATATTTGGTACCCTTTAAACTGATGTTGCTGGCCTGGGTAGGCTGTCTTCACTCGCGCTCTGCAGCCCCTCGGCAGACACTGGCGTTGATGAGTTTCAGTTGCCAAGTGTCTCCAGTGTATCTGGAATTGAGTGGCTAGGACTGGGGTTCAGAGTCTCAGGACCTTGGCACAAGGTGGAAACTTGACAACTGGTAAAGGGCTAACTCGCATATGTAAAATTAACTGCTCTGGTTGAGGCTCCTCAGAGAAATGGGAGGATGCACATGTCCAGAATGATTTGTGACAAAGTATAGGCTCAAGCAATTATGGGGGCTGACCAGTCCCACCACCTGCCATCTTCAGGCTGGAGACCCAGGAGGCTGTGGGGTGGAGGTCTGAGAACCAGTGACACTGAGGACAGAAGATGAGCAGTCGGGTAGAGCCCCAGCCCAACCTTCATTCTCGTCACTCCTTCAGTGGCTCGGATGGTGCCCACTCTCAGTGGGGAGGGCTGTCTGCTTTACCCAGTATGTGGATTCCAGTACACCATCTTCCAGAAACACCCTCACAGATGCCCACAAATAACGTGCTACCTGCTGTCTGGGTGGCCTGTAGCCTCATCAAATTGATGCGTGAAATTAACCCTGTACGTCTCATGTTTGTCTCCGCATGTGTCTCCATGTGGTTTATTGTCCTCCCCTGTTAATTTGTAAGCCTGGTAATGGTGGTTCTTATGTGCCATTATCATGGGCTGTGAATGATCACTGGTATTGAGTCTGAGAAAGTGCTGGGCCAGGTGCAGATGAAGCTACCAATTTATTACTGACACCCCCAAATGTGCAAGAAGCAGGCTGCCTCTGAATTACTGATGGTGGTTATTTCCCTCAGAGTTAATCTTTCAAGGAGTTCATTTGTCCGTATCTCCTAGAATATATTTTTAATATTCAGAAAAATACAATAAATGGGTAAATAAATGATGGGCTCACAGGAAAATATAGTACTAAATTTTGTTATAAAGCTTTGTTAAATGCTTGTTAAATTTTTTAAAAAAAAACCTGTAATTTTTGTCCACTCGACTTTTTCTGACCCTTGTAGCTTGACTCTTCACAAAATGCCCCATAATAGTAGGGGAAGGGAGAGCACTGTTGTCCCCTTTAAAAGATGGGGAAACTGAGGAACAGGCCTTTAAGCACATGCCTACTCAGCCAGGGCCTGTTACCCTGGGCACTTGAGGTTTCAGATCTGAGCCTTTTCATCCTAATGGCTTCCACACTCCCTGTTAGCTTAAAAATAAGCTGCTCACTCCCTAATCCGAGTAGTCAATATAACTGAAGTCAAGTTGATGCCAAAAATCACTGAGACTTCCGATAACACAAGTAGTACATAGTTGAGCTCAAGACCTACCTGTCCTAACTGGGGTCACGGGAGTGCTGAATTACTTTACATAGCTCTTGGTGTGGTTCTGATGGTGGTTGTCTCAAGTCTCTTGAATCCAAGCACAAGGCAAGTTCGTGCTTCAATAAGGGTTCATCAGTCCGGAGATGAACATTACTATGCTAATCTTCTCTAGTTTTACAGAAGTAAAATGGCAATGTTGAACTGGTTTTGACCTACAAAGTGAATTTCATTTGGTTTATTCTAACATGATGTTTATAAAAAGTCTCCTATGTGGGGAAAGTAGAAATTAATGTAAAACTAGTTTTCCATAATGGGGCTCCCATCCCAGTTAGACACATCTTGTAGCAGTTACATGGGATTACCTTTTAAGATGGTTATAAAAATGAAGATCTAGTCTAGTTCAGCTCAGTGCATTTTGAAATCTGTTCTCTGGTATCAGGTGATAAGCCTCAGAAGAGATGGGCTGCTTGGGAGCTGCTAAGCTGAGGGTCCCTGGACCCCATCCCTGTGCCCACCCTACCTGGAAAGGGAATTGCCATTTGTCCTTTCTCATGAGAAAGTTTAGGAGACCCTTGAGACCACATGGAAGATCTGTAGGTGGGCAGGAATTTCAAGAAACCAATTTAGGATAGAGATACTGAGTCTTAAAGATGTTGAGATGCAGAAAGCGCTTGGGAGTGGTTATAACTCCTGAATGATGGGCCCTCTGCTGGCTCCCTTGTAAAAATGAGGGAATGCCCAAGCACAGGGGAAGCTGGTGTGAAATTGTGTGACTCTGCCCTGGGTCCACCTCTAGTACGGTCCTTATAATAACACCCCATGTCGGCAGAGTGCTATCCACCTCTGGAGGTGGCCACTTTCCCCCTGAAGTGCAGATGGCTTGCTTTACCCAAAGGCATCTCTTGAGATTGTCCCTGTTCACCATTGGGCATGTAAGTACTTTCCTAAGTAAACTTGTCTATGCCTTTGGCACATGCTGTGATTCTTTTGTTATATATGCCAATGAACCCTGCTGGTCCCGAGTCCACTTGCCCCTCCTCTCTGGAAACTCCTGGGACCCTTCTCTGGACAAGTCTCTTGGGTCAGACACCGGGGTTGGAATATACTCTGGCTTGTGAATGTGTCAAAGTAGCTTGACACACGGGCTTATGGGGCCATCTGAGACAATGTGATCCTCTCCTGGCTTTCTGTATAGTCCCCCAAATCATTTCAGTACCTGAGAAAGTGTTACAAAAACTCCTTAAAACACTTATTTTTTTGCACATACACTATAACAAACACACGGCTCTAGCCTGTTGACTAGGAGCGTTTAAGGAATGGTAGGGGACTTAACAGGATTACAACCTGCTGTTTGGCTTTGCGGGTGTCCCTAGCTGTCCCCTGTCATGTACCACCTCCTGGCTGGATTCTTCCTGCCAGTGCAGGTGGAACCGGGGCAGGGCTGTGTGGACCTTGGCCTCTCATTTGCAGGGCACCAGCTCGCTCAGTCCTGGTCTTTGTTGAAGCCTTCCCTCTTTGTTGAGGCCTTCCCAGTGACTCTAATGTGAAGTCTGAATTATTCAAAACCTCTTTGAGCCACTGCTTGGTCACCTGAAGAAGGGAACTAAGCGACAAGGGTCCCCAAGGTCTGTCCTGCTGTAATGTAACATGAAAGCAGCAGCCACTTACTGTGTTCCACCTCGTGACTCAGCAGCAGCAGAGTGGCCGATTGGCCCAGCTCGTAAAGCGCTTTGGTAGCTGCAGGAAGCTCCTGTAGTTGCGTCTGGCTTGTGCCTGCTCTAGGCCTGGAGCCCACAGCCTACAGCGATGGGTGCAGTTAAAGGGCACCCGATTTGCCTTGAGCAGACACAGTTGTCCACACACTGTCTGCTTTAGACTTCGGCCTGCGACAGTCCTGACCGTTGTAGTCCAGGCTCAGACTGAGACTGGTGGAGTCAAGGAAGGTCTGTTTTTACCTGCTCGGGTGTCTGAATGCACCCTAGCACTGCCCTGGCCTGATGTGTAGCCTGAGAGGTGTCGTTAGTGCTGGACTGAACGCAGACAGGGTCAGTCACACCTTGCCAGAGGCCAGATGTGCGAACCCAGGTTGCATGGGGTGAGCCTCATTCCTCACTAGACTTGCTTACTCAATTGAGGGCTGTTTCCAGCGTGCATACTGTTTACGACCCTGTTGCACGCTGTCACTGGTAAGTCCTAAGAGGGTCCACGGCAGGGACTCACGCGCTGAGCAGTGATTCTGTGCCACATGTCCTAACAAGTTACTGCTTATTTCAACAGTTTCTAGGCTTGGAAGACTTTGCTAGACTGTTTCTTTGGAATAATATAAACTTATCAGTCAACAGCCTGTACACTGTGATGGGTTATAATGACAAAAAAAACCACCTGTAGTTCCATCAATAAGAATGAAGGGTTTTACTTGAGAGTTTCCTAGCACTGGTACCAAAGGACCCTCCTTGCTTTGTTCCAGGGACTTTTAGGGCCAGATGAAGAATTAGTTTGCAGAGGTGAAGAGGAGCGAGCATTGTGTAGAACCACATGGTGAAGGACCAGAGGACGCCCAGTGTTTGCCCAGTGGCCTGCACTCAAGGTGCCACTTGCAGAGCACTTGGAGCATCTTGCTTGTTGGGTCAGGGTCCTGTTAACTCCCTAGGATTGCTACTCGTCAGGATGGTCCTCATCACATGACAAGTGCATGGGTGGCCAGGAACAAGGGTTGCACTCCAGGGCCCTCTCCTTAAGGGCTTGTGTGTGGAGTGTTGAGGGGGCAGGGTGTCAGGCGGCACTTGGAGCCAGACCCGTGTTTGGCTGTTGCTGTGCCCCGTTTGCTGCGATGCTCTGGCATGCAGCGGCTGCTGTGAGCTGCTCTCCAGTTGACTGAGGAGCCGTAGCAGGGACAGGCTGGTTCATACATACATGCTGGCACTTGGCATGGATAATTGGGAATGCTAACATCTGAAGTGCAGAGGGTGGGTCAGGCTTACTATGAACTGGCTCAAGGGCTGAATTTCCACAGAGGAGTCGTCCCACTGCTCTTAGCCAACCTCCACTTCTGCCATGTCCTCTTTGGGTGAAAGCAGGTCACTGAGGGTCCTACTCTTCTTGTAACCCACTGTTGAGGACAGAGCTATCTGGGGCAAGTTCCTGTTGTACACCATCAGCCTATTAATCTTTATCTCTGGGGAAGCCCTTCCAGGGAACTGCAGGCAGCATGAGACAGGGCTCGATAAAGGGTCGTGGTCTCTGCAAACAGGTTCCCCATGTGCCTCTTTTTCCTACAGCCCTTGGTGCACACAGGTCAGCAGCTTGGTTCCTGGTCGTCCCAGGGTCATTATGTCAACAGCCCCAAGTAACCAGGAGCTCAGGAAGCACAAAACCTGAGATATCCGCGGACAGATGGTCTTAGTACTTCTGGATCACTGCATGCGGGAGCCCAAGTAATTCAGGGTTGCTGTGTGTTACAGCGCATGACCAATCTAGCTTGAACCCAGAGAAGGTGCTGTTCACATCCCTGCAATGCTGTTTCCTCACTGTGTTGCCTGAGAATATACATCACTTTCCAATTGTCTAAAATCTGGAATGGGGCAGGTATCATCCACCATTCAGTAGTAGCATAAAAAATTGGGTTGTGAAATAAAGTCTTCTCCCATCCCCTGGGATCATACCCAGGGCTCTGTATATACTTGGCAAGCCCAGATGTTACATAAGAGCTCAGGAGCGATGCCTCTTGCCCTGGACCTTTAGGCTCTAAATGATTTGTACTCAGCTCATGGTAGATCATCCTAAGGTACAAAATGGGAAGGTTACACATGGGTTGTACAATGTTACATTTTTATTCCTTTGTGTGGTTTGGATGCAAGAATTTCTAGAACTTTGATAAGGACTCTTGTGGAGGACACAAGTGTTGCTCATAAAGGTACAGTGTGTGAGCTAGATGCTACTTATTCTGCCCATATCTGGCTCATTCCTTTACACAGTGGAGCAGGAAGCTATGTGACTACCTGTGTTCAACTCTCATCAGATTCCGCACAGCCTTTTAAGGAATTATGTAAGGTTAAATTGGGATAATGAATGAATAAAAACAATGAGCAAACCTTAAATTGGTCAGCAGCGATTCCTGCAGGCAGTTCTGCGATTTGAGTCATTAACAAAGTGTTGGACTGTCTCAGAATTTAGAATTTCAGTGGCACTTGAACTCTTTAGTGGAAAGTGGGCTCTGTTACACATGCTGTTCCAATTAACTGTCATTCAGAAATAAAGTTGAAGACCTCTGTGGCGGCTTGGCAATGGGAGTTTGATGATGATGGCATTCTTAGATCGTTGCCTACGTCTGTATCCCCGCTAGACAACACAGTTGGTTCTGTAACGAAGAAAAGTGAGCGCAGGTTTTATTTCTTAAGCTCTCATATTTAGGCAGTATGTCGAGCACTGTGTAACTCTTGTCCTCTTACATCCCTCAAATCTGTAGTGGAACAAGAAAAGGGGATCCATGTAGAGTTTGGGGAACTAGTCCAGGGCATCCAGGGTGGAGCTAGGATCTGAGTTCTTGCCCTGCGTGATGGGAGCACAGAGGGCTGTGTACTTTGCTCAGGAAGCTTGGGAGTCAGGAGGAGGTGGTCCCAACCAGAATCTTTAGACAGTAGTGGTCTCAGTAGAGCAGCAGTGTGGAGGTCTAAGCAGAGGACTGGTGCGTGCCCCTGAGCAGGTGCGTTCTCAATAGGATCCTGGGAGTGGCAGTGATAGGAGGTGCTGGAGGATGGTGGATTAGCCAGCTTTGCATTCTATAAGGAAATGCCTGGGACAGTTAACTCAGAGAAGGTTTGCTCATGGTTCTAGAGGTTCTGGTCCAAGACCCTATGGACTTGGTTTTTTTTTTCTCTTGGGGTGTTGGATGGCAGTGGCCCAGAGCGTGTGGGACAGCACATTGCTCGCCTTCGGAGCCTGGAAGTGAAGAGGAGACTTTGACGCTAGGCTTCAAATGACCTTAAGACCTTCCCTAAGGTCCTCTCCTAAAGGTTACATCACCCTGCATAGTGCTACCCTGAGGACCACTCTTTAACACATGGACCTTGGAGGGCATTTAATTTCCAAATGTTGTTACGTGGAAAGGATGACATGCAAAGGCAGTTAGTATTTTTATTCTGGAAATGGGCATTCATTAATATTTAAAATCAGGCTTGAAAATAGATATAAACACTTTCTTAGCCACCTTGGATGTAAGTGCTCTAGAGATAGAAATGTGAGAGTCATGAGGTGGACCTGAGCTCTTGACAAGGATAAAATGAATACAAACCATTATTGGCACATAAGAAAAGTGGCCCAGGAAACAGATGCCCTCAAAGATCCAGTTAACTGGGATTGGAAGGCTAACTGGAACCACAGTTCAGTTTCAGTACTTGGTCTTAGATTTTGGTGTGTGATTTGTAGATCATACATGTGCACATGTATGCAAGAGCAGCTAGTATATTTCCAAGCTGTGATTCTACCTAACTTAGAGTGGTTTCTTGTCCTTCCTTTGAAGCTGGTTAAAGCAATAGGGGTTGGAAGACAGCTTAGGACTTTCAGAATATTTATGGTAATGTTATACTTTAGAAAGAACTAAAGTTATGTGTGTAATTTAAAGTTATGTGTGTGCTCCTAAACAACAAAGCTAATTGTGATTTTTAAACTCATAGGGTGAACATCTTTTTCAAGCAAACACCTGCAGCAGGTGAATTGTCCAGGCAGTTCCCATAAAGCACATGGCTTACTTCATGTTTGTGATCATTCTAGCTTGTTCTTAGATTTTCAGTATCGCGTGGTAGTCCTTCATGCAGACACACCATAGCTCATTCAATTGAGTATTGACAGATGTTTGAATTGTTTGGGGATGTGTGTTCATTGGGGATTCATTTTCCTTAGAATTTCCTTGTAGATGGTTAATACGTAGAACCATTTGCTTATATTCTAGTACGTGCAAATGTCAAAACTAGTCATCTGTAAGCTTCTTTGGATCTTAAATTTGTAATTTTTGTTAGTAGTTCTCCCAGCTCACCATATTTAAACCAAAATTGGAGAATGTGAAATAACACATTGAGAATACAAAGAAACTGCATTTAGTACCACACAATGGCTGTGTTTTCCTCTTGAAGTTGCTCTGGTGTTCTTCATAGGAGATGTGAAGTTGGCCTGCAGTTCTCCAGCCCTTTTTAGACTTGAGGTCCTTCAGTGAAGAAAGGCTCCTTGCACGGGCAGACTATCCTGTCTGTGGGATGCACTTTCCTGATCACCAGGTTGCCGGATGCAGTTTGCCACCTCAGCCAAGCTAGCTCACATGGTGGCCACATCAGCAGTGTGGCATGCTGCTTATTGCTTGAGTTGCCTGTGGGGTGTAAGGACGCCAGCAGAGGAGCCCTTTTAGGAAAGGGTCCTCTGTCGTTGTCTGGAAGCCTTAAAATGGAGGTGTTGGAGCATGCAGAACAGCACAGCTTTGTGGTGATGCCTAGAACTTCGTTTGCAGGTCCCACGTGTTCCTAGCTCATTGACTTCATGCTTATATCTAACTTGCCAAGTAAACAGACGGAAAGAGTAGTCTTAGCCAGTTGCCAGCAGTCCCAGATCAACTTGGATGGATGCAGGCTGCCTGGGAAAATTGATACTTTGTTTCTACAGTGTTGTTTGTCCTTCAGATAAGTAATTGATGCCTAGCTCTTAAGAAAATACAGCTGGAGCGGTGGCTCAGCGGTTTCGGCTCTTGCCTGGCAAGCACAAGGACCCGGGTTCAAACCCCAGCACTATGTACACAACTAAGTGTTGGAGCAACTAAAGCCATGTGAAAAACTAAAGTTTCTGTCTTTCTCTGTCTCACTCTCTATCCCTCTTTAAAAAAAAAAAAAAATACAGCTGTGAAATTGGTTTCAAATGATGCAGGAGGGGCCAGGAGCAGTGGCTCAGCAGCTACCCACTTGGCCTGCATGTGTGAGTATGTAGGTTTGAACCCCAGCACCACATACACAATGATTTCTTGGAGCAATGAAAGTCACATAAACTGAAGAAAAAAAATTTTTTTTTAAGAGGGACAAACAAACCAGGATTATATATAGGACTGGCGTATGTATCGTATAAAAGTGTCATTGGTGATAAATGAACTTCGTTTTCATTAGTGACGAAATGAATAGTATCGATGATTGCAGCACTGATCTTCACAAATGGTTAAAGTCAACTGTTAACGTAAGCCTCACCATTCAGAGTTGTCCGGGAGGACAGAGTAGACTGTGAGACTACGGGTGTGATCATGAAGTGCTGTGAACAGGGGCTGCAGGCTGGGACTGCTGCTGGACCCCGTGGAGAGGGGGTTTCGCCCACCCCTCGTGCAGGATGTGTAGGGGTGGGGTTGAGGGTTGGAGAGCAGAGGTACTGATTCTGCTGGCTGATGCCCCATGGTACTGGACAGGTGTGGGAAAGGTGGTGAGCACTCCGTTCTAAGAGGCATTCCCCGGGAAGAACCAGCAGTTGAGCCACAGAAGGGGCAAAAGAGCAGTGGCTTTCCACCATCCTCCCTGTCCTAGGATTAGGGCGTTGAGGAGCAGACTGCTCACCCCAAGGGTGTCACAGTGGTGCACCGTATCTGCAGTCCTGAAAAAGTTCTCTGTCCACTGCTCCACTTGTAAGTAGGTTTCAGAAGTTCCAGTCCAGTGGAGGGAGTTGACAGGGAAGGGAACGTGTGGGATCAACTCCTCCTCTCCAGCTGTTCTTGAGCCTGTTCGTTGACCGAGGGAAAAAGCCGGTCACGTTGCCGGGGTGGTGCTGCATACCTGCAGTCCCAGCACCTTAGGGGGGGGGCAGAGCAGGAGGACTGCAAATTGAGGCTAGCCTTAGCAACTTAGTGAAACCCTGTCTCCAAAAAGCGTTTGGGATGTGGTTCAGTGGTTAAGCATTCCTGGCTTTGATTCCCAGTACCAAAACAATAACAAACAAAAATACCAAAAAAACAAAAGCCAGTCATGTTAATTTGTGTCCATACCTAGTCAACACTGAGATCTATAAAATCTTAATCTTTTCAAGGATGAGAATGTGCCGTTCTTGGCCCCACACATGTTAAAGCACTGGTCCATTGGGAATCATGTTCTACCGTGCATTGGGGAAGTGTGGGCTTGGGGCTGTTAGGCATCTGAAGTCTAATGAATTCCTTTCAAGCCATCTCAGATGGGAGGAAATGCTGGTGTGGTGGCCTGAACTCATGGGTACAAGTGTGATTTTTTTCTTTCCCCCATGGTGGCCCTTTTGAAAGGGGCAGCTTTGAATAGGTACACACCCAGTATATGATACAAGAATTAGTTGTGTTATCCAATGTTCCTACCTTGTGTGGGTTCACGGGGTGCTCGGAATCATTCTGCCCCATTTCATAGAGGCAGAGAATTACAGCAAATCAACTGTTGAAATTGAGTATATTAAAGTGGGGATATTTCTCCTAATGGTTGATTAAAATTGTGAGGTTATTCAAGGTTATTCAACTCTTTCACTTGAAATAGTTTGTGGATTTCTTCTATCTTTAAGTTGATCAGTATACTGAAGACAAAGAGGTGGGATTATGTTCCATTTAACTCTCTGGGGGGGCTTCATGTTATAATAGGAACAGATTGTAGCCTCTTCAAGTTGTTTCTTTAAAGGCCACAAATATTTCTGGTGTGGTCAGGGTGAACTTTCATGTCGAGCTGAAATGTGAGTGAATGAAAGCTGGCCTGTGTATTGGTGAAATACCAGGTTTTAAAGGATCAGCATGTCCCAGAAGTACTAGCAGCAGAGCTCTCTGAGCTCTTGGGGTTAAAAGTAGCTGGAGTGCTTGCTCAGTGATTACAGCACTTGCCTGACTTGTGTGAGGACCTGGGATCAAACTTGAACACCACATACACAACTAAGTGTCAGAAAAACAGATTTTTAAAAAAATTGATTCCCTGTCTCTATCACTCTCTCAAACAGAAACAAAGAGTAGCTGGAGGGCCCTGTGTCACAGAGATGGCCACCAGGAACAGGTGTGGGCGTTGGTCATGCAAGCCTGGCCAGGGCTGAGCAGCTGAGTGAGCTGTTCAGAACCTGTTTTGAGCCATATTTGCTTCCACTCAGGTCGATGTACTGTTCCATACCCCTACTTTGCACCAAGCACTGTTGCTGCCTTTCTTGTTCTGACCTCATTAATGGGCGCGATAATCTCTACTCCACAACCTTCATGTGGTGTAGGACCCAAGCCATGAAATAACTTGGGCTTTTTAAAAACCATGTGGCGGGGCTGGAGCAGTGGCTTGGCGGTTACGGTGCTTGCTCAGCATGCGCAGGTACACGGGTTCAAACCCTAGCACCACATAATGAGGTCTCAGAGCAACCAAAGTCACATGAAAAACTAAATAAAAATCGATCCTCTTTCTCACTGTCCCCCTTTCTTAAAAAAAGGCAGTTTAAATGATAAAAACATAATCTCACATTTTCAGTAGCATTTTACAGACAATTCACTCATTAGCGCAGGTCTGTTGTGTAGAGGCCCTAAATGTGGTTGTAGATGCTGTTTGGGAAGAAGCTGGGTTTTGTTGGGGCATTGGTGAGAGGGTATAGGAAGAGCTGCCAAGCAACGTCTTCCTCCGAAACAATTTGCTGAAATATATAAAATCCCTGAAGAGAAACTGTAACTTGATGTGAAATAGAATTGGGATTCTTAATTTGCTCCTTTTTCCTGCAGAGCTTCAGTGGAAGAGTAGGCTAGCATAATGAAGGCTAACTTGAGGAAAGCACTTGATACAACAGCAGTGGTTCCAGGAGGAGTTACCCCAAAGTGCTTTTTTGAAGAAAACCGGTGGTCCTTGATGTAGCTTCCTCTTAGAGTTACCTTCATCTTTTGATGTGACGCAGTGGCAACTTACAAGCTGTGGGTGCTGGTGTGCTGTGGCACTGTTGGAGGAGGCAGACCTACTGTGCTCTGGAGGGCAGCCTCCTAAGTCTGCATGAACTGGGACTCGGGTCAGGAGCCTGGGGCCGGGGAGGGACAGGGTGGACTCATGAGGCAGTCTGGGTGCTGGCCCACGTGGAAGGAGGCTGAGTCCTCAGCACTCAAGACCAGCAGCTCGAGGATGGGCAGTTGTATGATTGGCTCGTTGACCGAATCTGTGGCAGTGGAACAGGTTGTTTTGCTCCACGGTTTTTTGGGCTTGGGTTTGTTTCCTGGGTAGATTTTCTTGTCTCTGTAATTGGGATCATTCTGAGATGGATTTTTGCCATAGATTTTTCTGGAAGACTCTGAGCTGTGGGTAGCTGCTTTCTGCAACTCTCAATTTGGTTTGTTCTACCTGACCTTTCCTTCATCCTTCCTCACCCAAACCCTGCAACAGGAGCTCATTAGAAACAGACTTGGGTCATACCCGAGATCCCCAGAGATGGAACCCTTATGAATGTCACAAGATTGCTGGTGACTTGACTGCACCTTAAAGTTCGAGCAGCACCTGTTTGACTGTACTCAACTTCTGTGGGTTTAAATTCTCCAACTGAGTCCTGACTCTTGGTCCATCTTCATCCCGTGTGAATGTGGGTCTCAGGAGGCTTGGCAGGGAAAGGTTTCTCCCAAGGCAGGGTATACTGCTACACGTGATGTCCATGACTCTTACGAAGTTGTTTTTATGGGTTTTGGTAGAAGCTTGACAGATTTCATGCAGCTAGGGTTTGAGAGCACACGGTCAGGTAGCATTGACGCCCCATCCTGTGTGCTGTCCTGTAAGGTATTTCCTGTTAATTCTATTCTGATGAGGACCTTAAAGTGCAGAGAGCTCAGGACCAGGGCGGCATTCCGTGGAGACCCGGGCAGCCATGGAACTTGTGTTCCTCACCCCTGCACGCTCCAGGTGGCTTTTCCCTTTTCTTCAAGTCAGCATTTTGTAGCTCGTGAAATGGGACTGAGACTTAGCTGTTAACAGATGAGACCTTAGTCTATTGAGATGCAGAACGTTCCTTGGAATGGGTATGTTTGGAGGTCAAATGGGATAAATACTAATGCTCTTGTTGTGCTGTGTGGGGCTTGTGTTTGACCAGGTCTTGTGAAAGTCTTTCACACAAAATTTTCTTAAAAAATTGGATTAGGGCTGGAGCCCTGGTTCAGCAGTTAGTGCTTGTCTGGAATGCATGAGAATGCAAGTTCGAACCCCAGCACCACATAATACGGCGAAGTGCTGGAGCAAAGCAAGCCATGTGAAAAACTAAAAATGGATTCATTCTCTTTAAAAAAAAAAAAAAATCAGATACCAAATATTTAAGTGGGAACAATTTTCTGGATTCCAGTTTTTAAGGTATTCATTCTAGGAGTACTGAAGAAAGTGCACGCAGCTTTTAAAGCAGAGCTCCTGGGTTGTGGGTGACTTCAGTGGTGACAAGCTGGGGCTGGCTGGAGGGCAGTTGGCTTGGGCATGGCTCGCTGTGGAGTCCGAGTCCAATGCGGCTTAGTTGAAGTAGCAGAAGGACGTTTGTGAGGGTCTCTGGTCTTCAGGGAAGCCCCTGCAGCAGCATGACCCCATAGCGGGTGCAGAGGAAAGGGAGTTGGCCTCCCAAGGTGACTGAACCACTGCTCTCTGGGCGTCAAGTGTCTGCGTTCTGGCTCTTGATCTCATGCCCATCAAGGTCAACTTGAAAGGGAACTGGGAGTGGCGACTACAACAGCATGGATCACTGTTATTACTTTTGTAGAAAATGTTAAAGAGGTTCTAGCACAACTTAATTCCTTCTCTCCTGGGAAATGGAGAATTAGAATCTTAGAATTAATTGAAGGCTTAGTTGGCGAACTCCAGTGCTGCATGGCCCTAACGCCTTATCTTCTGGTAGATGTGCATGGTAATGTACCCACTGCTGGAGCAGCAAGGACCGCTTCCATGCAGTGTCCCTGCTTCTCTCATTACCTGACTTCGCTTTGAGAGGGCCTAATGTCCTTGAGGTTTGTAGGGATACTTGAAGGGCCTTTGTGTCCAGGCTGAGCCAATTGCCTTCCCTCTTATGGGACACTTAGAAATAAGTGCTACCAAAAAAAGTGACTGCCCCTCCTTCACCCTTGAAAAGGGTGATCACAAGCATCTGAGCATGATAAAGTTCACTTTCTAAAGGCCCACAATTGTTTTTGTCTTGCCCAGGTAGTGTTAGTTAAGATCTAACATATTTATGCTGTATTCTTCAGTTTTGGTTTTTTTCTTCCCATAGTGAACCTTGGAGAGATGTTAGGATAAGCCCCCAAGCTGGGGAATTGCTGGTTTAGTGATTTCTAGCTGATCCAGGCCTTGTGTGTCTGTAAGTGACACGGGATGGTTTTTACAAGCTCAACTGTAGCCAGCTGTCAGTTTAGAATGTATATGATCCTGTTACCTGAGCCATGTGATTGTGGGTCTTAATTATCTACTCCAGGATTATTAAAAGTAAAAGCACCTGAAAGGCATTCAGATACTGTTTACTGAACATAATTAATGTACAATTTCTCAAATGAATCTAAGGTGATGTGGATCCCACTTACTGGGGCTTGTGCCATTTGGTGCTGTTGACATCTAGCCTGTGTTCAATCTTGCCTGTGTTCCCACACCATCTGAAGTCATAAGAGGATGTCACTTATCTACTTCCCCATCTGGTGCCCCTGAGGCTTCGATCAGGGCTGGAGGCCACAGGCCTTGGTACCTGTAGAATTTGCCCTCTGAATGCCCACATCTACCCTCCCCTTCACTTGTGGCTGCTCCCTTGGGCGGTACTGTGTTGAGGTGGGCTGGTAAGGACCATGTTATCTGTTTGCAGCACAATCTTTTTGGGAGGAAGATTATTAACAGTGAGAAATGGTGGCATGGGGAGCCATGAAGGGTGCAGATGGCATTCTGAGAGCCCCATCGTGGCAGTTGCCGGGGTCTTGTAGGGCATGGTTCTGTGCCATGCCCACAACTCCTTAAGGTGGGTCTCTGTGGACGTCATACCCACTGTAAGTTGTCAGCTCTGTACCTGAGTGGTGGTTGATGTGCTGGGTGATGATAAAATGCCTCAAGGGGTGGCTGTTGTAACATGACTGCAGGGGCCAGGTCCATTGGTCATCTGGTCGCCAGACTGCTGAGGGCCAGCTCTGATAGGTTAGTTCCTTCCTGCAGCCAGGTGGAAGTGATGACCATGCCCCATGTTCTGCCCTCCCCCTTCTCCTAATGCCCTGGCACCAACCCAGTCCCCAGCCCATCCCAGTTAACAGGAGCACATTGCCAGTTGTGGGAGAGGTTCGAGGACCTCTGTCCCAGCTCCCAAGGTGTCAGTTAAGTGCTCATTCTCTTAAGGAGAGGCACACTTAACGTGAACCACATCTGGAATCCCGTTGATCTGTCATTTGGGTTTCCTGCCGTTTAGAACTAGAATTGTGCAAAGCCTCAGTAAGAGCACTGGGAATACCCCACTTCCTCCATGATGCAAATGAGACTGAGGTTGGGTTCTGGCTGCTCCAGCTTTCCACGCAGGCGTCCTGCTGGTGAGGCACACTACCTTTTCTTAGTAAGAATGCTATGGTATCATCCCCTGGCCCCCGGCTTGGCACCATGCAGCCGCGTGGGTGAGAAGGGACTGGCGCCTCGCCTGGTTGCTAGGTGACCTGTAGACCTGCTCCGGCTCCCTCCTCCCACTCACTGTGAACTGACAACCCACTCTTCCTAGTGAGAGGACAGCTGCAGGGGAGGAGAGCATTTGATTCAGACTTGGTGCTTCCACTAGGACGTCAGAGCCATTATTCAGCCCCGGCAATTAGAGGAGAGCCTTCTGTGTACCGTTCCTCCCTCTCCCGGAGAAGGCTGCAGTGCATTCAGAGGTTTGCAAATGCAGCTTAACTTGTCTTCAATTTAAAGTGTATTATTAAATTTTAATGTTTAAATTGATGGATGCATTCTGTGGCCTTGATTTGATTTCTCAATCGATCCTTTTCCTCCCTAAGAGATGAGGTGTTTTAGAGGAGAAAGCTAGGCGCAACCCCCATTCCTGAGGACTGAAGTAGCTTCTGAAAGCCATATGGGCAGTATGATAATCAGGGGGCCATTGTTAAAGTTCTGCCCATCCACATGGAGCAGGGGAGATGGGCCTGGGAGCGGGAGTAAGTGCCGAAGCTGCTCTGCTAGCCCTCTGGCCTTGCAATCTCTCCCTTTCCCCACCTGGCTTTGCCTGCCCTGTGAGTAGAGGCAGTTCTGTTGCCAGTGCCCAGGGCTCGTGCCTGGTGGGGTCTGTGGTGCCTCATCCACTGCTCTGGTGGCTTCATCAGCCCTCGTCCTGGTGTCGTGAGGTGCTTGCTGGTCACCAATACTTGGGTTCTAGCACACAGTGCTCATAGGGTGTGCGGGAGCAGGACCTGTGGGAATGCAGCCTTCTGACCAAGAGGCAGTCATGAGCTGAGTCACATGCAAATGAAGCAGCGTGGTTCTTTCTCTAGAGCCCCTAAAGCCTTTGGACTGGACCCTGTGATCCACAGTCTTCCTGAGACACTCCGAAGCCATCTGAGGCACAACTCGGACCCCACACCAACCGTTCCCATTTGTACTTTTCAGACACCCATGTTTAGCAAATTTACAAAGGTGTAGACATTGCTTGGTGGTTTTTTTTTGTTTTTTTTTTTTGTTTTGTTGTTGAAATAGCACAGGTTTGCACCTGGGTGGGTGGAAGCAGTCGGGAGGCAGGCTCTTGAGCCCTGATCTGAAGTAGGCAGGAAATGAGCCCAGAACCTTGTGGCAGAAAAGCTTTCACGTTTATGATTCTGTGGGTCAGGATTTTATACAGGGACACTGGGAATGGTGTGTTTCTTCTACAAAATGTCAGGGGCCCCAACTGGAAAGATGTGGAAGCTTCTTTATTACACTGCCACTTGGCCTGGGCCTGCTCTCTGGCTCATCTTTGCCTGGGCTGCCTTAAATCGTGGTGGCCTCAGGATGGTGGCTGTGCTCCATGTCATCTCGGGGTCCAAGGGCTAATGTTCTGGCAAAGGGAGAAGCTGCACTTCATGATGTGCTCAGGGCAGTCTTAATGGAAAGCATGAGTATTTGGAAACTGCCTTTGTGTTGCTGTCCTCCTTGCACTCTGTGGACTCTGGTGCTGATGTTGGGTAGATGGGTTGACGTTCACATCAGACTTGGAGGAAGCAGGGCTATCTGCTTTTGCATCTGTTGGACAACTATGCCTGTGGGTTTTCACTCCTATCATTGGCTGCACTGATTACTTGTAGTTAAAAGGGGCTACACGGGTTTCGAGTGGGCAGCCAAGGGAACAGTGGTAATCTCAGATGGTCAGAGGAGCTTTAAGAGCAAAAAAAAAAAAAAAAAAAAAAAAACTCATGTGAAGAATAAACCATGTGCTTGGCACTTGTAGGTATTTGAGCTTGGCATGTGCCTGGCTAATAGGATGTTTATTACCTAAGCAGTCTGCCTTTGATTCAGATAACACGTCTCACCTGTTCAAATTGGTCATAAACTGTATTTAATAGTGATTGTTCGCCAGGTTTACGTGCTAAGGAGGTGGGAATAGGAAATCCTCGGGGAAGAAACATGCACACACAATGTCTTTAACAATACACATGGAACAGCACGTGGGATGTGCGAGGTGGTGTTTGCCAGGTAGCTGGAGCTGGTGGGATCTAAGGGCTCCTATGAAGGAGTGGAAATGTGCCACCCATGACTATGCAGGGCTAGGAAGGGCCTCAGTCTGCCTGCACCTGTTCATGTGTGCCTTTTTCACGACCAGACGTCCTGCGGGAGGTGCGTTTGAAGAATAGGATTTGTCCTCTCCCTGGAGGAGTATCCTGGTATAAGTTCACACAATTGCTGCTGCTGGTCTTCTAAGACAGTGTTGTGAAGGGTGGGAGACTGAGGCTCGACTCCGTGTCTTTCTCCCCACCTAGTAAATGGCTGAGGCAGTGGGTTTTCCTGTGAGGTTCTCTCCATGGGTACCTGTGCAGAGCCTCCCCTTGCAGGCACCACTCATGGCCCCCAGGGGCTCCTGGTAGGTTTCTGACACTCGGTCACATGCGGAGTTGTCACATGCTTGGATTCATGGAGCCCATTCCGGAAATGCAATTTTTTTGGTTTAGTCTACAATGGTCCCAAGACATGTGTTACGGAGGCTCATACTCTAGCGGGTAGTTGTGTGCCTGTGGAGGGAGCCCATTTGTTACAGCCTGGCAGTAAACACCTATTTAATTTGCTTTATGGTTTCACTACTTCTAGGAGAACAGTAATTTTTTTCTCTGTACTTTTTAACTAAGCTGTGGTAAAGCAAAGCTGTAGCAGGCAAACTTTTCAATTAGGAAAAAGTCCCTTTGCAACCCTTTGAAATCAGAGCAAAACGAATCCTAATTTGTGGTGTATCAATTGCTTGGAATTAGACTCACTTAGGAAGTGAAAGAAAATGGGGATTATTGCCATTTCCTGAGTGGGCTAGAATTAGAATTCATATGATAAGTGACAGCAGGATGGATCATCAACCTAAAAAATCCTGCACTGAATTGTAATGAAAAGGCAGAACAGATCTGTTCCGTGGAAGGTCGGTTGCTCGGATTTGGTGAAGCGGGAGCATGCGGGGTCAGAGCACTCCTGTCGATAAGAAGGGCGCTCAGGGGAGCCAGTTGATCCCCTCTGAGCCTGTTGACTTATAGGATGGAAAGATGGGACACATGAGCTCATACCTGTAAAGTGCTGAGCAAACTGTAGTCGGACAGTAAATGCTCAGAACTTGAGTTGCCACCACCAGCCCTGGCAAAGGCTGGCTCATCACTGAGGACCAGAAAAATCCCAGCTGCCAAATCAAGGACACTTGTTTAAGGGTTCTGATGTTTAACTCTGCAAAGTGGAAATAACAGTGCCAATAAAGGAAACTTGGCTCATTTCAAATTTTATAATTTGAAGTAGTCCTAATAGTAAGTTCCAGAAGGACTGGAGAAACCTCTTAAGCCCTTCCTAAACTTTGAAATTTTGTCTGTTTTAGTAAACGTATTTCTTAGTATTATCTCCCTTAAGTCGATATGGATATCTAATCAGGCAAGTTTGTTTTATTCATGGGCTTGAATAAAACAATCGCTTTGACTTTAAGTAGTTGTGTGTGTGTTCAGCTTAAAATCTAACTCATTAGAACGCTGACTTTGCTGAGGAATGAGTGAGATAGACCTGAGGTCAGGTCTTGCTCAGACTGTGCAGGCGCCCACTGCTCCCTTGGGTGGCTGCATTTGAGCCACTGTAACTCGTCCTGGAATAAAGAGTCCTGCTAGCTGAGGATTTGAGTGTGTGGTGTGGGGCTTTAGTATGGGTGAGCTCATGCAGTGTCGGTACTGTCCCATTGTGGTGCACAGGGCAGTCTGGGTTCACTGGTGGGCTTTTGTAGATCCCACGGAAGGAGAAAATTGGGACAAACCTGTCCTGTGGTGAGGGTGTAAGGAGGGGCAGGAGAGGCAGCAGCAGAGTGTGTAATGGGAGCACGGTGGGTTACTTGAAGGTGTCATGAGTGTCTCCCATCTGTGGCCTCTGCCATGAAGGCCTTTGGGCAGCCGCTGAGACCAGGAGGGCCTGGAGGCAGAGGGTGAGGAAGACGAGGTGTGGCCCACCTTCAGTTCTGGAGAAGCTTTCCTGCTAGCTTCACATGCGTGAACTGTGACAGCTGGGGCAGTCACCAGGCCTCAAGTGGGGCCATTTCTGGGTGCCCAGTGCTCCTGTCTGCAGTATTGTCATTTCCTTCCTCGCTGGAATTCAGGTAGAAAGTCTTGCAGAACTGGATTTTACCCTTGTGTGTGTACTGTCTCTTGTAAGACGATGGATGCACTTCCTTTAAACATGGTAGTAGGTTGGGTCGACTAGTGACTTAGCTGCCCAGAGTAGACACGGCTCGCGCATATGTGAAGTGGGTAGACTCGCCAAGCGTAGAGTGCTGAGGTTCAGATGAACCCTCCAATCGTGGAGCAGAATGAAGGAACTCGTACTTTTCAGTACAAGCTAAAGAATTGGCTGGACTGGCGGAAAGCTACGCTGCTGCATCCCTCGCTGGACATGGATGAGCATCTGCTCCGGTTGACTCTGCTTTGTGATTTCTTCTACATATAGCTTCTGACAGCGGGAGGATGAGTTTGACTTTACCATGCCACGTAGAGATGAAGCACATCCAGGTGCTCTGCTAATGCTGGGAAATGGGGTGAAACATTCTTAAACACTTGGTGTATGTTTTAGTCGGCTCTTACACTGCTGTGACTAAAGGTATTGGTGGGAACAGTTTTAGGAGGAAAAGCTTTTTTTGGGGCTCACGGGTTTCAGAGGTCTTGATCCATGGAAGGCTGGCTCCATTCCTCAGGGCTTGGGGGTTTGGCTAAACGTCATGGTGGTAGGCATGGCTCCTGGGAGCAGAGAGCTCAAGGCATCGCATCAGGGAGCAGAGAGAAACTCAATGCCAGATATAGAATATGCACCCCAAAGGCACAACCCCTTGACCCACCTCCTCCAGCCACACCCTTCCACCCTGCAGTTTCCAGTTAATGACTGATTTCACCTCAGCCTTCCCTAAGTGTCGCACGTCAGCTTTGGAGGACACCTCACCTTATAACAGTGTTCACGGAGCTCCCTACCCTAAAACACTTGCCCAGTACCATTTTCCTGTCACGGTTGTGTATACCAGCCAAACTGAGCAGTTGCCTATGACTTGTATTTTAAATCTAGAAACATCATAATGGAACTGGAACCTATCGGACCACTTTGTAAAACCTGATTTGAGGTTTGTTTTGCTTTGTATGTTATTATGGTAATTTAATTTTTCTGTAAAGTGGTACAAAGCTAATATAATTTTTTTCCTGAGATTTTTTAGGAAATTTTAAGTGCATAAGAATGTGTTTAAAATTTTGTGTTTAACCTGCCTCATCAGGTTTGTCACTTGTGCATTTTGAGTATTAGCATAGCTACTAAGAAAATTTAATGTCGTCATTTTATTTTTTTGTGAAAAACTCTTTTAAAAATTAAGTGTAATTGGGCTGGAGTGGTAGTCAGTGGTTACGGCGCTTGCCTGGCATGCGTGAGTATGCAATTTCAGACCCCAACACCGCATACACAACGAAGTCTCGGAGCAACGAAGGCCACATGAAAAATTAAAAATTGTTTCTCTTGCTCACTGTCCCTTAAAAAACTGATGGTAGACTTTCTTTCTTGAAGATTGACAGTATATCCAAGATCCTCTGTGGTCAGTTCTTTGTAACAAAGTCCCAGTAGCTAATATTCAAAATTGGATGTCTTTCTGTGTATTTTATCTTGAACAATCTCCAGGAAACTTTGGTGTAAACTGTTATAAACCCTGATTAAAATGGTCTCAGGATTTTTTCATTATTGCTGCAGAATTTGTTCGTGCTGTGTGTCCAGCTAAGAGTTTCATCTTCAAATAGGAGATGACTATAATTCATTTGGCATATGGGATCAGCATTAATGGAGGAAAAGCAGGTTCTGGCTAATAACTTGGACACTTTTTTCAGCTCATTCCAAATTAAAACTTGTGATATAGGTGCATTTTTATTTCAAAATGGATTTTGTTTCATAGCACAATTTTTCATTAATTTCATGACTTAATGTAGAATTCTGAAAGATCTGGCCTTTGCTCTTCCGCCTTCCCTGCCACCTCCTGTTCTCCTAGGGTCCAGCAACTTGCCAGCCCCAGACCCTAGGCAGGTCCTGCACCTTCTGCAGGTCTTGGTTGTCTCATCTGGAAGTAGCATGTTCTAGCACCCAGCTCTCAGGGCTGTGCTGAGAGTCTCATGACTGAGGGTCAATGTCAGCTCAATGTACGTTGACCCAGTTGTGGGTGGCGTCGGTGTGGAAGGGCCTCCAGAACTTGAACTTCAGGGCACCCATGTTGAGAGCGTATCAGCAGCTCTGCTGGTCTGTGGGCCTCTCCAGGGGAGCCCTCCCCCATGCAGAGGAGGCTGTCATGCAGGTGTGGTTTCCCAAACTCTGAGCTATCGGCTCTTCCCCAAGGCTAGCTGGGTGGTGTGTGATGGAGACCTTGTGACCCAGCTGAACTACACTTGCAGAATCAAAAGTCTGGGTCACTGTTCCAGTCTTAGCCCAGTTTGCCAGCAAGGAGGGAGGTGGTTTGTAAGAGATGAGCACCTGAAGGAAACCCGATGTGAGCTTACAGTTCTGTGTCAAAGGTGCTCTGCCAGGGTCAGGTTCTACCACGGTGCATGTCTCTATGCTGGTGATGCGATGAAGGGAACGCGAAGGACAACACAGAACTTGCAGTGGACTGGGTGGAGTTGTATCGGAGGATATGCGAGTGTACAGGTGTGCCGAGGGCAGGGTCTGAGTGTACTGTGGGTGTGGTGTGAGTGTATGGGTGTGCTGAGGGCAGGGTTTGTGCTGCAGGTGTAGTCTGGGTGTGTGCATGTTTGTGCTTTCAGTGAGCACATGGGCATTTGTGCGTGCACATGTGTAAAAGTCCCGCTTACCAGTTTACTGAGGTATTTAAGCCGCCACCAGGTGGTTCTTCCTCTGACCGCAGGACCGTCCACCCTCCAGCTTTTGTGTGGCTGAGCTGACCACTGTCACCCTCAGCCCGTCTCCACTTGTCCCACTGTCCTGGCTTCTTTGCCATTTGAGTTCGTGATTGTACAGAGGATCAAGACTCCAGAGGCAGGGTTGTGGACTTGCAGACTGGGAATGAGAAGTGTCTGCCGCCTCCCCCTTGGACAAAGGAAGTCCCTGCACTGTTGGAGAATGCATCACGAACTTTTGCTGGGTCGGTTGCTGGGATGGCCTCCCAAGTGTCTCAACAGCAGAGCACCTCAGGGACGAGTGTCTGAGCCCAGTGGAGGTCCTGTCACCTCTCCCGTTCTGCATCTTGGTCCTTCTGTGTGCCTTGAGTCAGGGCTCTGAGGCCAGACACAGGACACTTCATCTTCCCTCTGACTCCCACCCACTGGCAGCGTGGCAGCTGCTGGTATGGGCGGTAGGGAGCTTCTCTGGCATCCAGAGAACAGATTGAGGAAGTGTGAGAAGACAGTGTAGAACAAAGTTCCTAGACGGGCAATTTTCCTAAATGCTCTTCGTATTCTGGCTTTTACTTCCTGCCCCCTCTACCCCAAGGAAAAATATAAATTATTTCTCTTCAAGAAAAATGTCTTGGCCAGAATGTGCCATGAGTATTCTGCAAATGTTTTAACAGAGCTGGGGTATGTGAGGGACGATCCTCCTAAGTGAACGTCCTGGACCTAAAGGCCCAGGTCAGAGCAACCCGCCTTTATCTAGCTGGTGATTCGAAGGCAGATGGCGTTGGGTGATAGGCCTTGTTTTATTAGAGCTGGGGGAAATTTTCCAAAGTAACTAGGAAGTTCTCTGGTTTTCAAAGAGTCAGTTTGTTCCCAGCAACTCAAGAGGCTGAGGCAGGAGGATTGTAAGTTCAAAGCCAGCCTCAGCAAATTAGCAAGGCCCTGAGGAACTTAGGGGAGATCTCGTCTCCAAAGAAAGGTTGGATGTGGCTCAGTGATTGAGCACACCTGAGTTTAATCTGTGGCACACTCCCTCCCCCTACTAAGTCAGTTTGTTTTGTGTCCTTGTTTTTGTATTCTGAGGCAAAGCTAAACTTGGTGCTCACTATCTGATTAATGTCCCTGGCTCATGCTGCTGGAAAGGGAATTGGCTTGAGTGAGGGTCAGGTTGCAGACGAGACTTGGAAGCTGTCAACTTATTTCCTAAAGAAACAGATGTTAGGTAAAAATTTTTCCAATTAAAATACTTCAGAAGGGGACACAGAACTGTTCTGTGAAAGAATATCCTAACTTACAGCTTTATGAAAATAGGCCTGTTGAGTAGGGCAGGGTTCACATCCTTTTTCCTGTCTGAATGGTTGATGCTTGTTGAGAGGTGGGTGTGAAGTTTAATAGGATTCCAAAACAGAACCTGCCGTGATAGACCTTGTCAGAGGATCCAGGGCCTCCCCCTCCTTCCTCCTCTGAACACACACGGAGGGCCAGAGGTAAGCAATTTTAACCACCTAACAAAGATAGGAGCGAGCTGCTGGCACCCTGGCCTTCATACCTTGGCTCCTGTAAGCTGTTCTGGTTGCACATCATAAGGTACTGCCTCAACGTGGTCCCCGTGGAAGGAGCATCTGACTGGTGGTCAGGGTGGGCCCTGAAGAGTCCGTTTCTAATTGACAGTGTTGTTTATCACTTGTGCTTACTGTCCTGTTATACACTTGGTATTTATTTCAGCACCCAGTGTTTGAGTCCCCACGGGAGTTACCTGCTTGCATTTGTTGAGGGCTGACTGTGGCGGAGGCAGGGTACCCTGCCCATGTGGATACTCAGCTCAATCTTAATTGCAGCCCCCTGAAATCATTGTTGCCTCCATCGTGCCTACAGAGAAGCTAGAGCTTGGAGAGACATCGATAAGCCCATCCAGCACCATTTAGCTGAGTCGTGGTGGAGCTGGCTTCTGGCCCACGGCCCTGCCTCTCTAGTGTGGCTGTTCTGCCTGAGCTGTACTCGCCTTACCAGCTTCTTACACAGTGGTACATGTGTGGGAATTCGAGCATCTGAAATGCCCAGGAGGAATTTCCAGTCTAGAGGTGGAAAGTGTCCTCAGGTGGAATAATTGCCTTTCGCCTTCTGGATAGGTCCTAAACCGCCTCCTTCGGATTATGCATTCCGAGTCATTCCCTAGTAGATATTAATATTTTTTCTAAGAGCAAAGCCTTTGTCTCTGTGAATTGGTGAAATGCCTGTGCACCACGCATACGGGTACTGTTATCAGGTTGTATTGCTCGTACTTGACTTCAGTGGGTGTGATTAAACAGATTGCTAATTAACACACTTGGTTAAATCAGTGGCACAAGGATACACATCACTAAGTAGAGTTGCTTAGCTTGGGTAAATGAGTAATTGACTTACCTGAGGTCAGATGGGATGCTGGGAGGATGGTGTTTCAAAGGCTAAGCTGGGCGCTGCCATGAATTCCCTCATTTAAAACAGGACATAGTTCAGAGGAGCGATGAGATTGCTTGGCAAAAAATCAATTAATAGAAATCTCAATCATTTCCTTTGACCTGCCATCTTCCTCTGAAGTTAAAGATTTCGATCTTTTCCTGAAGCTAGGACACGGTTTAGTGGTGTCTTCGGTGTTAAAGGGGCCTGCTGATCTTATTTCTCCACCGTTGTGCTTCTCCATTCTTCACTGAATGTTTTGCTTAACAAGTAGTGGAAGCTTTTTTCCTGTTGTAGATGGTTGCTTGTAAAAATGAGTGTAATGAGTGGCTTGCACTAGGCAGATGCGTCCAGGCTTTTTGTGGGAACATGAAATTGCTCCTAGGAGAGGTAGCGTGCACCGTTCCTCCTGCCTGGCGTTCCTCCTCCCAGGTTGCCCTTTGCATCTTCAGTATGAAGGGCATGTAGAGAAAGTAGTGGGTTTCTCAGAAGAAAACAGCATTGCAGACACATTAAGAACAGAATTTGTATTAAAAGTGTATATAGGGGGCTGGAGCGGTGGCTCAGCGGTTTCGGCGCTTGCCTGGCAAGCACAAGGACCCGGGTTCAAACCCCAGCACCACGTACACAACTGAGTGTTGGAGCAACTAAGGCCATGTGAAAAACTAAATAAAGTTGTTTCTCTGTCTGTCTCTCTCACTGTCCCTCTCTTTAAAAAAAAAAAAAAAAGTGTATATATATATATAATGGCCAAGTGTTCCTTTTGGAAAAAACAATTGTACATTGCTTATGTTTTTGAGGTAAATAAATTTTTACTGAAAGTTCTACAAATCCACAAGATGTTACAGTGGCGTCAGAGGTGAAAAATGACAACTCACATGTCATAAATGCCTTCTGTCCCGTGTGCCAGGATTGTCTAATGTCCAGTCTAAGTTGCTGTATTTTTTCCTCTCCAGTGCTGGGGATCAAACTTGGGGCCCTGAACTTGTAGGGAATGTTCTCTGCCACTGAGCTCTATTACCAGCCCTAAGTTCTTTATGAAAAACGACACTTTTCCCAAAAGAATACCTGTGCTGAGAAATTCTTAGCTGAAAGTGGTACCTTCCTTGCATTGTTTTAGGACTCATAGGAACTTAAATAATTAAACTTAATGGTTAGGAATTCTAAGATCTTGAAGACTTGTGTGTAGCCTTTTCTCATTAGAGATTGGTTTCATTTTATTAAAAGCAAGAAGCCAGACACATGGCTTCAAGAGTGGTCTCTGAATGCTCAGTTTGTGTATAACCAAAAGTACAACATTCCAATCATCCCTGCGTCTACTGTGGGTCTCCTTCAGCTCAAGGTCACCCAGTTTTTTTTTCCCACACAGAAAGAACTTCCTATATTTATTTGAATAGGATTGGGCCAAGGAGAAATCCTGGTGTCAGGGCACACTGTCTAGATGGCCTTCCTGCCATGTGGGGAGACAGAGCATCTGCCTGGGTTGGTGGCACACGGTGCCTTTCAGGGTTCGTGCAGGTCTGGAAGTTTGCAGCCTGAGTGTGCATGCTGGTTGTTCCATCGCCTGCTCTTGGTTATTAACGCCACTGATGGCTTCCAGTAAACACAGGACTCCATTGCTGCAAGGGTATGGTTCTAACATTATAAAAAAAATTAAAATTGTATTAATCTGGCAGGTGCTTTTAATCTTTTCCCCAGAGGTTTCTAAATAATGCAATTTAAAAAGTGGAAAAAATACCTTCACATTTGATTAGCAGCTCTAACAGTATAATAGTTTTCCTTAAACTTCCTTGCCTTTTTTTTCTCTCCTTCCTGGAAACTGGCTTATATTCACAGAAAGCTGCCTTTGTTTCATTTGAAATGTTTGGAAGTGGTCAGGTGGTAGATGCCCTTTGTAGTGGAGTTCTCTGCTTGGCATTGCGTTGGATGTAGCTGAGGGTCATAGTAGCTGTCTTCCTGGGACATTTATCTATAGAAAGTTCAGCATACTGACAGATGCTAGACCTTTAAAATAAGGGTCTTCGTCATAAAAGCCAAAGTAAAAGGACAAATTTTCTTCCTAAAAAAGAGAGCCAGTCAGAATCAATTTTATTTAGCTTTTCATGTGACTTTCATTGCTCTGACACTTTGTTGTGCACGTGGTGCTGGGTTTTGAATTTGTGTCCTTGTGCATGCCCTGGCAAGCGCTGTAACTGCTGAGCTACTGCTCCAGTCCCCAGATTTTCTTGTTTAGAATACTGACTGCTGATCAGCCCCCCGTAAGCCACAGCTGAAAACCACCCAACTTTGCCTACAGCAAAGGGGTTGTGTCAGGAGTTTGATTCATGAACATTCTTAAAAGCTTTTCTAGTTAGAAAAGCATTTGAGTAGAACTGAAAGGCATTCTCTGGAATGTTAGGGGTTGTGCTCCTGGTGCTTGAGCCTCCAGGTAGGACATCATGGAGCTGTGTGAAGGCACTGTCTGTATACGTGTGCACGCACATCACAGGGCTGGTTATCTACACTCTGCACACACTGCATTTGCACTGTGTGGATGTACGTGACACCCTGCCTAGGGACCGTCGCAGGGATCTAGCCACACACCACCTGGCTGGTTGTCTGTAACATTTGGCAAATAATTGGACTTTGCAATAAAGTGAAAACCGGTTACTTCATTGAAGACGTGATCATAATGGCTCTGTGATGTGGATTTTAGTCTCCAGAGAGGGAAGTGGATTTGTAAAGGAAAGAAAACCATAATACTATCAATATACCAGCAACCTTGCTTTGCTTTATTTACAATAAAGTCCGTTACCACTTGATCAGTTGGATCTAGCCATTGGTCAGGAAAGACATGATGGGCGTTGTGCTGTTTGCCCTTGAAGGGGTGTGGTCTGATGTTATTGGCAAAGTCCCATGCATACTGCCCATATGAACAGTTCAGAGGAAATGTGGGATCGCTGCCCTGTAATTGAAAATGACAGGTGAGTCCCTTTCCAGGTACAATTCAAGGGATCAAGAAACAGACTAGGAGTGGCACTTCTAAGTAAAACAGGTGAGTTAAGAGCTTTGTGTAAGACGTTGTCCAAACTAGACTTGAGAGTAAGTGCTATCAAATCTGATTACCCTCCTGTAGTTAGCTTTGGATTTTCAGGTTAGTACGTCTGGTTTTCCTTCATCTTGGCAATTCACTTCTGACGAATTACCGCTAAAGTGTTCTGGTCCATCTCAAACGTAAATTTCAGTTCCTGCCTTGGAGGAAGAATTGCTTACAACTTCTTAAAAGGCAGTTTCCTGATTATCTCCTCATCGGTGCTTAACGTGCAAGGGCTTGGACTCAGCCAAGTTCACCTTTGTCTGTGGCCCTAAAATTTTCAGATGTTTAGACTTTACGGCCTTTCAGATTCTTCAACTTCTCATTTTCAAGAGAAAAATCCTTCTGTAGATATAACCACGTTGAGGGAGGGGGTTTGTTAGCTACTGAAAAGCAACAGGCTTTTAGGACTGCAAATTGCATCTGGACCTCCTTGTTCCTGTGACTGATTTCTTATTGCTGTGTGGAGCCCAAAGATGATCAGCGCTGTCGACCTCCTCGGGAAGACATGCGGAGAACCTGAAGATAGGCAAGCAAAACGTGTTCCAACTACAGCAGCCCCATAGGAAATGGTGCTGTTTCAATGTGATTAGTTTTTCAAATTTACTTTTGTACTTCAAGTTACTGTTCTCATGTTTTTCTTCAAAACATTGCTAATTACTGAAGTGAGGTGATTTTTTCCAAATCTAGTCATTTGCCATTGGAGTCTGTTTTGGGTGTACACCAGTACTGTGTCAGAGTGGCTCGATTTTTTTTACAAGTCGGATTTTTAAATGCTGCAGGATGCATCCTTGTGGAAATCTGCTCATCTGTGAAATTTTGCCTTTGGCTTTTGGGGACACTGAAGGTAGGTTAGTAATTCAAACTTGAACATGAGCAACATTGGAAATGTGACAGTGAATAAAGCAGGTGAATCAAATATCAGTGAATATTTAATCATAGGTAAATAATGTGGACATCAGCTAGAGATGAGTCTATTTCTAACATTATATACTAAAATATTTTTATTAATCTCAGGGGGCCTTGGTTTTCTTAAACTGAAATAAAAGAACTGAAATAGACACTTTCCCAGTTTCTCACCACATATCACGCAGTGTGCTGGGTAATTCTCAGGGCTCTGTGAGGTGGGCTTTGCCATGGAGGAAATGGTAGAGGAAGAACCTCAAGGCTTAGACAGTAGAGATTTGTAGATTTTCACGGCCATCTAGGCCTGTTACCCTTGGCATTTAAAAAGAACACCGTTCACCACAATTGTCAGAAGTCGATTATGATGAAGTATGTTTAAAACCAATGCATGACTTAACGTGCAGTGAATGAGTTATTATTCGTTATCAGGTCTCAATCCTAAGTGTGAAGAAAACTACCTTTGTTGTGTAGTGGTTTGGAAGTACCAACACTGGGTATTTAACATTCTGCTATGTGCAAACGTGTCTGGACCAGGATTAACAGGCAGGATCTTGGTCCACCGCTTTATACCATCGTGCTTAAAATCTGTAGTTTGTCTTAGGCAATATGAATTCTGAAGCGTTCACGCTTGATGGCTCTGGGCTTTGGGACTCATGAACAGTAAGCTAGCATGAGTTAAAGGAGATGTGAGGAAGATGGGAAGTTGTTAAAATGTCAGATTGCTGACTTGGGTATTAGTGGAATTGGAGCTGGTGAAATCGGGTTCTACTCTTCACATATGAAGACAGTCCTAAATCGAATCCTCCATGGACCCAGCTGCCTGGGAGCCACCCCTGGCTTCTCCTTGTAGGGTTGGAGGGAGCTTGCTGTCCTGCAGAAGCAGCGTCTGCCCTGGCTTAGGGAGGCCACGGAGTGCCCTCCGTGTGTTTGGTAGCCCTCCCCTGTCTTCACTTGTGGTCCTCTGTGTGATTCCTTTGGGGGCAGTGTAATGTTCACGGACTTGTGGCTCTGCCGATTCAAGGTATGTGCCATTTTCTAGTTATTAGTGATCCTGAACTGTATTTTGTCAAGGATCACGTGTGCCTGCAGACGAGT
>PVKS010006220.1:37715-79946 GCA_004027875.1 Aplodontia rufa
GGGGGGGGGGGGGAGATAAAAAAAACGAATACAGTGGGACCTGTAACGGTAGCTCAGTGGTTTCAAACTCCAGCATCATGTATACAGCTGAGTGTTGTAAGCAACGAAACCCACACAAGAAACTAAAACTGATTAAAAAAAAATATAGGGCGAGCAGTGCTGTGACGGCGCTTGCCTGGCATGCGCAAGGACCTGAGGTTAAACCCTAGCACCACGTACACAATGAAGTCTCGGAGCAATGAAGGCCACGTGAAAATCTAAACATAATTCTCACTGTCCTCTACAGAAAAACAAAAAAACCAAAAACTAAACTTTATTAAAAAAATTAACATAAAACTTTGCCGTGTTAGAACACGGCTGCCTTGACCAGTCCAAAGAAAATTCAGTTGTAGTGTTATTGCTGATACTTGAAAACATCAGCTAATAAGACCTTCAGATGAGAACTGTGTTCTTCATAAAAGAAATCACAAAGGATTATGCTAATCAAGAGTTTGTGCATATTAACTACTCAAATTTTGTGTTATTTGAAGGAATTCTATGAATTTCAAATTAGTTGGCATCATTGTGCCCTAGAGTTTTGGTTTATGCATGGATTTTTGGCAAGGTAAATGCTAAACACACTTTACAATGGAGTATGTTCCGTTCATTCTGAACTTACTATCGTCTTTCAAGCCACGTGCAGCAAACTGATAATGCTAAATTGGGAGCACTGAGTATCAGCGTGGTTCACACTACGAACACAGAATTAGCATGCGGAATTGAATGAACTTCAGAGCTCTTCCCTGACAAATTGAATATTAAGCTACATGCTATGATCTGAATGTGTGCCTCCAAGACCCATGGTGATGGGATTAAGAGCTGTGGCTGTTAGGGCCATGTCTGTCACAGGAGGAAGTGATCAGTAGCTTTCACTGGACACTGAACCTGCTGCAGCGTTGGTCCTGGACTTGCTGGCTTCCAGAACTGAAATTCTTGCTTTGGAGTTACACAGTTGAAAGCATTTTGTTACAGCATCCTGAATAGACCAGGACATCAAATGTTTAAGAGTGAACTTAGGCTATGTGAAGCATTAGCTATTGAGAGGCAATGGAGCAACAGAGCTGCTTTGCATAAAACCTCTATGATAGTGAATTTAAGATGTCTGTAGCTTTGAGTTTTTTGGGGAAAAAAATTGTGTACCATCACACCCTGACATCTGACAGCTGATGTATAAACTTCATGATTGTGACAGTGTTGTGATTTAATGAGAACTTAAGGTTAATAGGGACCAAATTGTTTTTTAAATTGACACCTTATAAAGAGATGGTTTTCCCAGCAAAACAAGGCAAATGCTAGCTGTGTCTTCCTGGATCACAGCCTGTCTGGATGCCCTGCTATGGTGACAAATGCACTACTTTCCTGTTTCTCCGTTAAGGTAGTCATGTTTGGGTCAGGACGCTTTAGTCTGTCACATGTCGCGTGACACTGTTGTGAGGAATTGATTACTTCACTGTTGATATTTGAAATACTGTATTACAAAGCATACTCCACTGAACTTCCTGTGTATTTGTGTGCGGAAAGTAATAGGTACTTTTTAAAAATAACAGACGGGCTGGAATGGTGGCTCACTGGTTATGGCAGTTGCCTGGCATGTGTGAGAATGTGGGTTCAATCCTTAGCACCACATGCACAACAAAACGTTGGAGCAACGAAGTCCACGTGAAAAACTAAATTGATTCTCTCTCTTTCTCTTTGAAAAGAGGAAAAAGTTCTCTCTTCAGGGTTATTTAGTTGTGGAAAACAGTACAGTTTGTTTTGCCAAAATCTATGAATTGTGCAAAATCTTAATGTGAATTGATTAGTTTATTAGTATACAGATATTTGTATATAAAAGACTTATTGCTACATGGAATAATCTCTGATATGGGTAAAGGTTTAAACCTGGTTTATTCAGCAAAATGTGTTATAACATGACTTAGTATAGGAAACTCATCAAGAGTTGATTTAATGTGCTGTGAGATTTTCTTAGACTCCTGTGCAAGATACTTGGCTTGAGTGGAAAATGGAAATGTCCCCACTGAGGAAAATTGCTGTCAGTCAGGGCCACTCGTAAGGAAGTAAAAAATTGGAAGCAGGCGTGAGCTTTGTAAAGGCAGGCTGGTAGCTTGAGTGGTGTGGTGCTGTCCTGCTGGCAGCCTTGCCTGGGTGGGAATTTAGGATCACTATTGTGAATAAAATGCAGTATTTTATTCTTAGCATTTGAACTACAAGTTTTGTGACATGGGAAAGTGCTTCACAATTCTTTTAGAATGACTCTGGCTATTTCCTCCAAAGTAAGTGGTGCTGGAGTACTTAAGGAAAGTGTGGGTGAACTGCACAGCTAGTGTAATCTAGAGTGGTGAAACTTCTTTAGGTGTTAGTCTTAGATTAGTATTGAAAGATTGCTTGTTAATCATCATTGTTCCAGCAGCATATTTTTGCTTTGAGTCCAGAGTAGACTTTTTTGAAGATTGTTTGCTGAAAGTTGGAATAATTGCATTTCCTTGGATAGCGAGTTATGTATCTTGGGCTTTTGCAACGATGTACTCCTTTTGATAACAATAAAACTCCAAGAGTGTACTTACATTAAAATGTCTGTATTTCCAAGGGCCTTCCATTTCAGATGAGTCTATTAACTAAAAACACCTATTGCCTTGCTCAGTAGTTGGATATGTAAGTGTGTCATCTATAGAAAATTTGGGGACATGGGACATCTTGAATAAGGGCTTTCTGTGCTGATATCTGTCTCTCAGCAACTGGAGAAAGCAGATTCCCAGCCCTGGACAGGTTTCTCTGGTAGTCTTGAAGGAGCCATTTGTCCTCACAAGGAGCCTCTGTCACTTGAATTTGTGCATTTAAACCTGGCCTTGTAGACCTTTGTGATTTTGATGGAGGGAAAAGTGCATCTGACAGTAAGGTGAGTAGAGGTTATACTAAAGAATTCTGCTTTTTAGTTGATCTTGGGCTTTACTGGAAAATTTTTGTCCCTGGCAGTCTGTAAACAGTACATTGTAAAGCATGGCTTGCTGGGGGTAGGGGTCTTAATGTTTATGTATACTATATCGATTTAAACTTAAATTCCTTGAAAAATGGATAGTTTCAAAAGTGGTGGATAATGGAACATTATAGTCTTTGAAGTCAAAGAAGTTGGCAGTTATGGTTTTGGAAGGGTGTAGAAGAAAGTGTGCTAGGTTCTCTTTTCAAAGCCTATGCTATCTGGAATGTGAACCCAAAGGTGAAAAAATGCAGCCACTTGCCCAGGAATTCAGGAATTTTTATGAAAGGTATGTAGTTAAAAGCAGATGAAGGAGGGAGGGGGGAGAGAAAGAAAAAAACCCAAATGGTTAATAAGTGCAAGCAAAATATTTCGAGGGCAGAACTTTCTGTGCCTACTTACTGGGGTGACATCAGGGCTCCTTTTGTCCCTTAGAACACTGGTATGTATTGGTGAGAGGTCACCAGGGCTGTGACTACCCATATTCTGAGTCCCTACTGTTGTCACCCAGATGACCGTGGTGAAGGCTGTTGGTCAGATAAGAATCCCAGGATTCCTTCCAAAGAGTAAAGCAATCTTGAAGCCTCAGGGTTGATGTCAATGATTATTATGTCACTTAGATTTGTAAATTTAAGATGAGAATGTTCTAGGATGCTTATAGTTCTTTCACTATAGATATGAAGCATTTTTACAAGTTAGTAGTAAAAAGATCTATGGAATTCAGGTTAACATGAATTTAAATGCTTGGCTGAAACTAAACACATGTTTGCACCATGGACTGATGAAGGCTCAGAACTCAGGTCAATCTTCACTGAAATGGTAGGAAGATTTTTTTTGCTGCAGCTGACTGGGATGACATGGCCATCAGCACACTGGAATGCATCCCCGTATGTCCACTTTACCTCCACCTTGGTCGTGGCTTGGCTCTGACACTGAGGGTCCACCTGGATGTGGAACTCCGGGTAGTGGTTGGTCTTACAGTGGTCATCTAGAGTGTCTGAAGCATGCTTTTTTTTTTTTTTTTTTTTTTTTTTTTAAGTAATCACAATGAAAACACACTCACACACAAATTCTTCCAGTGGCCTGAAAATAATGCTGCAGACTTACTGAGGAAACACTAATCCCAGGATAAGTGAGAAGCTGAGAGGGTGAAGGGGGGAATTGGGAACGCAAGCAGGAGGACAAGGAGAGAAGAGGAAAGTGAGATCGAAGAGGAAGTGAGACGAGTGTGTGGACACTGCCCTGCTGGGCCCCCTGCAGGTTTGTGGAGGCCATCTGACCCTGGCCAGCCTTTAGGGGAGGTGCAGGGAGCAGTGGCTGCTGCAGAGACCGATGTGTGTACATCGGTTGCTCTGGAGGGGTGGTTGTGACAGTCCTCGTTACATCGGAGGGGAAAGAAAAGCGCTCCTCCTTTTAGGTTCCTTCATTTTGTGATGTTTATCTCCGCCTATCCGTGCTTGGTTGTGTGCTTTCCCTGAGGAAATGTTAGGCGTTAATAACATCCCTATCGCTGCAGGGTGATTGGCAGCTTTCAGATTCCCCGGTGGGTGAGACGGTCCCATGGCCAGGCAGTACCCATGTGGAGCACCGAAGGGTGTGCCATGACTCTTCTACAGGAGCTTTTACGGTTAAAAAGGCGAAAGTCTGTCAAGGGAAGCTGAATGAGGAGCAGCGTGTTCTTATTATGATGCCATAAAACTCATTTCAAATGACTGTGGCAGCATTTACTACTAAACCGTTTTCCTTTGAACGAAAATGTTTTGCTGATGTGAATCCAACACTTAATTGACTTCGCAAGGCTGGGTTCCAGGACTGGGTAGCATGTGAATTTATGTAGTTGGGTCTCTACGGTCAACACTCCTCAGGGCATGTGACCCAATGTAGACACATGGGGCCCTGTGTATGTGTAGCAGGGAGAAAGTGCCACCACCAGACATGTTAGAAACTTTGACATCAGTGGTTCCTGGGGCAGTACGAGGTAAGGTTTGGGTAGGTGGAAGAGGGTGCTTGTTCAGGCCATGAGAAACAGATGGTGGAGGCAGCTGTTTTGGGAGTAGGAGGAATTCAGGTTGGCACATGGCTGGACGTTAGGACTGGAGAACCCAGGGTGGTCACTACTGTTGAGGACTTGGAGTCTGGTCTTCTCAGGACTTGCTAGTATGTCATGTAGGGTACTGACTGTACTTGGCTTTTGTTTCTTTAACTATAAAATGGGCATAATGAAACCTTGTAATTTTGTTTGAAGGTTGAATGAGATGACGTGCACAATGTTGTTTTATCCCCTCCCTGGCACATAATAATCTTAGTAAATGATGGCAGTATAGTATGGTAACAGTAGATTGGTCTGAACAACAGCTACGTGGAGCCAGATCAAACGATGTGGGATCCTGTGGTATAGTAGGTGTCTCCAGAAGTCCTCAGTCCCAGGAGCAAAGGCTCCTTGAATGGTGGCGCACTTGAGGTCAGTTGGCACAGAGCCAAAAGAAATAATCCAGGGATGAGCTGTTCCAGTGCTGAAATGAGGGTCAGCCAAGGGAGTCCAGGAAGGGCCTGGATGTCAGAAACGCTGTACGTTTGCAGCTGGAACGTGCTCTGATTTGTGGATATTGGAAGATGAAGCCCAGACTGCTGTGCACTTTGAAGTCTGCAAGAACGGTGCTAGAGTAGATTAGGTCAGGGTTCCATCCAGGACAAGCACCCCTGAATGTGGCTGCTGCATGTATCAGGGGATGTGTCCTGGGATGATGGCCTCATACTGTTGTTCATAACTGAGAATTTTCTATTTCCTATTTTGCAGCAATAACTAAAGGAATGGGTGGGTGAGTGATTATATGGTGCCATTTTTGTTGTTGGTTTGTTTTTTTTTTTTTAAAGAGGAAGACGTTGAGAGAGGGAGAGAATCAATAGTTTTTCACATGGCTTTCATTGCTCTGACAGTTGTGTCCATGGTGCTGAGGTTTGAACCTGTATACTTGCACATGCCAGGCAAGCGCCTTAACCACTGAGCCGCTGCTCCAGCCCCGTTTTTTTTTTTTTTTTTTTTTAACATGGTGAAACTATTCTCGTCTAGCTGTTGATCACAACTTAGCTGATGGCTTTGAGAGGCCCCACATGCTTGTTTCGAGTGTGATTTTTTTGAGCCCATTAGTTATTCCGTTGTCACTCGTTACATCTCAAATTGTATCACTGCTTAGCCAAATTACCTCCCTTGTTTCAGCTTTTTCCTAGATCACATCTATGGTGCATTTCTGGATAGGTGTTAAAAAGCCTGTATCCCAGCCCTGAACGTCTCCAACGTGTTAAGGAATGGGTGGTGTGATGTCATAGAGACATTTGGCGACTTTCTGTAAGGGTCAGAGTGAATGTCTTGTGCTTTATGGGCCTCTGTTGAGGGCATGTACATTTAAAACCTTTGATAAAAAACAAATCAGAGTTCACCAGATGCGGGTAGAGTACCAATATCTGCAGACCCTTGACTGCATCTTCCTTATAGGTTGGATCTCTTGTAGATAAAGCAGGCATCCATTTCATTATTTCAACCAAGAATCGGACAACCTCATTCTAGATTCATTTCATTCTTTAGGAAAGCGCTTCCTTTTGGTATCGCCTAGTGTCTCGGCACATGCAGGTGGTGCTGCTGCTGATTCTTCTACTGCACAAGGCAAGCACAACATACACGAGGCCTTGGATTTGGGTTTTATTCTCTAGAGGAGTTTAGATGGCTCAAAGTTGATGCACAGTTGTAGAAAAGCTTCTGGTAGGTCTGTAACTATTGGACCAGATTAGAGAAGAACTTTTTTCTTAAAACTGGTCACTAAGGCTTGATTTAAACTCCATGATGGGTCTTTTTGATCTCTATCTAGGAAATGTGTTTAAAAAAATACCCTCTTCCCACAGTGTTGAGTTGTGATTTCATGGGTGAATTGTGGTTTTTCTTATTAGAGTCCTTTAAAGTACCTGTGGTTTTTCTTTTTCTCTCCTTCCAGCACACCTTGTAGAAGTTCCTTTAAGCTCTACCTCCATGTGGTCTCCTGGATTTGCTTCATGGGCCATGGTCTGCTTCCTGCCTGGACCGCAGGTGGTTTTGCAGTGCTTGGGCCCAAACACAGCCCCTGCCCCCACCCAGGCTAAATGGCAGCTCCAAGGTTGACATTTCATGTAGTTTCTAACATGACAGGGCAGAGAGCCATCCTCCCTTCAATCTCATGGAAGTCCCAACTGCGCTCTCCTCCTGTTACTCCGGAATGCTTGATGTGGATTGACCCAGGGTTGGAAAAGCTAGGGCCAGAGCCACACATGCCAAACTGTCATTAAAAGCTTTCCTGCATTTCCTGTTGATTGCTGGAGATTGGTATGCCAAATAGAAACTTAGCCAGAAAGCAACGACGTCGTGTACATTAAAAGAACCAACCACAGTTACCGTGGAGTTCCTGCCCTCTGCTGGTATGGCCAGCATTGTCCGCGTGCGTCATCTTCACCTGGAGAGATGATTGAAAGGGGTGCCTGTCCTTGGGCCATAGGATGGGGACCAAATATGAGCATTTCTGAAATCTCAGGTGATGGCCGTCTAGGCTCGAGGCAGCACAATGTCACCTCGTTAACTTCCGTTTACTTAGAATTACTCACTGAACATGAGTTCTGAGATGGCAGTGATGATCCTTTAGCTTTTGGAATACCACTCACCTGAGACTCATTTGGTGATAGGGAGCAGCACGTGTCTCACCTGGGTCTTGGGTAGCACGTCATCTGTCATGTCAAAGCAGTCTCAATCGTCACTCGGCTTAATGTACTGATCCAGGATCCTCTTGCATGGCAGTGACTTCAGATGGAAAGTCATAGGCCACTGATGCCCTTACGGTTGAGTCACTGAGGTGCTACTGGTGTCTTTAAAAACAATACCTTAGCAGTGAGGTATGCAAAGCCTGAGTCCGAAAGGTTCGTGTACTCCACGTGCTGACGGCCTGTGGAGCTGCACAGCTGGAAGAGGGCAGCAGAAGGTGCCAGTGCCATCTCCCTGACACAAGTTTGCTTTCTTGCTTTCTGAATGTGTAAGCTTCAAAGTCTAAATGAACTGTAAAAATAGCAGCTGTGCCAGAGTTCTAGCAACACTAATTTCGGGTGTGCATTTAAAATGAGGCAACAATAAGTGACGGGGTAGCCTCCTGCTGGCTAATAGCTCACATAGTGTGTGCAGCCTCAGAAAGAAACATTAACACATTTACACTGTAAATTGAACGAGAAAGCATATTCGTAAAACTCCTGATGAGGCATTGAATAAATGGTAGTCATTGTTAGGATTTTAACATCACCGAGAAGTTTTTTATTATAGCTCTTCTGAAAAGCTAAAGTGAAAACTGTCTTAATTTTTGGAGTGGAGATTTTAATATTGGAAGGTCTCAAAAGTTGGTTTTGATTCCCCCCCCCCCCAAGTTTTTATTGCTTAAGAAGTGTTCAGCTTGGAAACAGACGCTGGTGTGCTGATGCAGTTTGGAATCTGTCCCATTCGTCATACAGTCCTAAACGCGTCCGAATGCAGGTCTCCCTAGGCAGTGCAGGGCTTGCACCAGGCAGAGACCAGGGAACCTGCAGGTCAAGAAATTAAAATAGCACAGCAGACCTGGACGTGGTGCATGGATGCTCCGCTCTCCTGGGCGTGGGGCAGCGCTGATGGATAGCTTCTTTCCTCAGATGCAGCATTTTATTAACCGATTCAGCCATGAAATACTTGCAGGCAGTGTGCCACGTTGAAGAAGGTACAATTCCTGTGTTGACGTTTTCTTGCTGGTGTTGCTCAGTGTGAGCCGCCTGTTGGAGCATGCTTCTGTTCCCGGCTGAGCTGCTCCGTGGATTGGAAACCTGAGTGTGGTAGATGACGTGCAGCCCGAAACGGGGTTCACGTGGCAAATGGAAAAAGCACAATTTTATACCTATTGCTTCAGCACATGTGGATTCTGTGGTTTTAAATTCTAGGCATGGTTAGGTTAGTAGTCTGTGGAAAACACCTTTTAAAATTGGAAAAACTTACTAATCCCTACATACTTTTTTTCTTTTTTTTTAAATGCCGAACTGGGATGGAAAAGAGATCTTCTGGGTCAAAGCGGAAGACCATTTTTCCCCTTGGTGAAAGTGTTTTCTGCTGTTTTGGTGTAGGGAGAGAGATCTGCCGTGCTGCTTTGGAACTCGGGAGCTGTGTTTTTAGGTGGGATGTGTTTCCACCAGTGAAGCTTCCAGAATGGACAGTACTGTGTAGCTAGAGACCTGCATGAATGCCTGCTTGCTTCGCGTGGGGACGTGTATGCTTGGTCTGTGGGAATGGCCTGACCCCTCATGTGCCTGTGGCCCCTCCAGACCTGGATGGATTGAGGTGGGTCTGGGCACCTGGTTTGAGGATAACTCAGCTGCCTGTGGGGCACTTCAGTGCTGGGTCCCCCAGCTGAAGCTCCCCTCTGGGGTCTGATGCCATCTCTTATGTAAGGCCGGTGGCAGCTGGGCATTTCCTTCTTTAGATAGAAGGAAGTTGATGGCAGGAGAAGAGAACAAAACATTTTTCTCTTTTCATTATTGGAAAAGCTTTGCTCAAATTAAACTGAGGAGTGATAGTTACCCTTAAACAGGATAAAGTGGATGGTTTTGGACGGAAGGTGGAAAAAAGTAAAAGCCTTCCATTGCTCAAGCCTTCCAGGCAGTAAGGCTGGAAAATATTTGCTGTTTTCTAGTTTGTCTCTGTTTGTATAAGAGCAGATGGATGGATGTGGCCAAAGTGTTTGGCTCAGGGAAAGGTATTTAGGTGGCAGCTGCTGCCTGTTGGGCACTATTCTCAGTGCTTTTGACCCATATGATGCTTGTGAAAATCTGGAGGCAAGTACTATCGTAACTCCAATTTTATACATTAAGAAACTGAGGCAAGATGGGTTATTAAAGAACTGAAGTTAAGTGGTGGATTGGGTATGCGAACACAGGCGTTCTGGTTTTATAATTGATGTCCTTAACCACTGTGACATGCTGTGTCTTAATGGACTACTTGGTACTTGAGCTTTTTTTTAGCAAGGATAGTCACAGGGGCCAGATTTCCCTTTGTGCCTGAAAGAACCAGAACACTGGGGGGAAAAAAAAATCAATGGAGCAATGGGAAAGACTTTGGACACCAGACAGTGAAGGACTGTGGGCTAAGAGAAACCACCAAGGTGAGCGCTAAAGTGGTCTTCAGAGTGCCTTGAAAAGGTTTCCAGGCCACCTGGGAGGGAGAACCCAGCCTGGTGGAATCTGGTTGTGGAGATGAAGCTGATACTCCACGAAGACCAAGGAACTTGAAGATGATTAGTTCCTCAAGCACCCATGGTAATGTCAATATTATTGCCTCAGAAAATGTGGGAGATTAAACATTTCCCACAAAATACTGGCTGGTAAGTAAATTAGTGAATGCCAGGGACCTTTAGCACTTAACATTTTCACAAGCTTTGGATTTGTTCACTGAAGTCTATTTCACTTTTTTCATTATCAGTTATATATCTTACATTCCACTTCCAGTACTTAACTTTGGAAATTAGTACAAATTAGTACTTACTTTGGAAACACCATCTTACATAGTTGGTCCTTTCAGACCATTCCTAGAGGCCGATTCTTCAGTTTCTTCAAATTCAACCTTGGTTGGTTGCTTGAAGAAACAACCATCTTAGTAGTATTGGAAATATGGAATGTTATGCAAAACAACTTGTTTCTGAATTTACTGTCATGCAGCCCAATATTCTGAACTGTTCCTTTAATTGTCCTCACTAAAAGGCTAATCTCTGGGAAGTTTACCTTTTTGGACATGAATTTTTGACTACGGTAATCAAATGCAATTTAACTTTGGTTAGTGGCTTTCCTTGCTTAACAAGCATGCCTAAAATTTTGATTGTAGTCTTTCTGGCTTGTGAAGTTCCATAGTGAAATCTTAAGCTTTCTGGTTTTCCTGACTTTCTTGTGAGGTTTATTGTGATGAGTGCTTGCTTTGGAATGCTGATAAACATGGTGCACACAGCTGTTTGTCATAATCAACCTGAGGTGTTGCCCTTTGAATCAACAGTCTCTTAAGAGCAGGATGCTTGAAGTTCTCCTTTCTCTTTTCAATCTGATAAAACAATGTGGCGGTTTACCAGGTGTCAAGATAAGACTGTTAGATGCACCATGTGAAGCTGAGGCACAGTCTGTTACAGCCACTTGATGCTGCCTTTGTTGCAGGAAAGCAGCTGTGGACCCTGAGTGACTGAGCGTGGCTGTGTTCCTATAGAACTTTATGGACACTTAGATTATATTTGGATTTCAATGACTTTCACATGCCTTGAAAAGTGGTTCTTTAATCCTTTGAAAATGTAGCAATTGGGGGCTGGAGTGTTGGCTTAGCAGTGATAGTGTTTGCTTGGCATGCACAAGAGCTTGGATTCAAACCCTAACACCACATACACAGCTAAGTGTCAGAAAAACAAAACCCAGATGAAAAAAAAAAATAAAGTTCTCTTTCTCTCCCCCTCTCTTCAAAAAAAGGGATTTTTTAAAAGTGGCTTTTCTTTGCCCATGGGTGTTGCAAAATGGGCTAGACTGAATTTGGTCTATTCCATATTTGTAGACTGGCAACTTAATATTTCTTTTTAAAGAGGACTGGCAACTTAATATTTTTCTTTTTAAAGAGGACACTGAGAGATGGACAGAATCAATTTTTGAGTTTTTCACATGACTTCTATTGCTCTATTCTCTACGCTGTAAGTGGGGACTGATCCTAGTGAGTGTTTGGGGTGTATGTGTGTTTTTCTTTTTTTTTTTTTTTTGTGGGGGAGATGGTGAAAGACAACTGCTATTGGTAGGAATTTTTGTTTTTAGAATTAGGGAAACTTTATTAAGGAATAAATATGAAAATAGGTACTAGGTACTAGGCTCAATCTAGAAGTCACCTGTGATTGTCACTAGCAAGATAATCATAGTGACATGTGTCTGAATTAGAGGCGTCTAAACACCAGGGAATTCTGCCTGATGGTCCAGATCAGGTCCACAGAGCCCAGGAGGCTCAGGTAGGAAAAGTCTCCCAAGGAGCCATCTGCAAGATGGTGGACTTTTAAGGTCACCAGCAAATTGGTGTTGATGTGCAAGTGTTGAATAGAATGTTGAATGGACGTTCAAGCAGTGAAGCTTCTGTTTTAATCACTGATATGTCCTCATCCTTATCACTAAGTCTGCCTTGTTAGAAAGTTCTGGGTTGTTTGAGTTATCTTCACTTCTCAAACTTATTTTCCAGAATATATCTGGAATATTTATTGATAACAATATGAAAGGCTGGTTGAGGAAAGGGGACATGGTTTGAGATGCATGTGTTTTCAATGACACGGTCTTTAAAATCAGTGCAACAATCCCTGCTATGTGTTTAACAGTGAAATATATATGTTCAAAGTGGAAGATGTTTTAATCTAGAAACTTTCTGGGAATGCTGTTTTTTTTTTTTTTTTTTTAAACTATGGCCATAAATATGCATATACATACTTGGGGAAAAAAATCAAAGTTGGATATTTTAAAAATTAGAATCTTGGCTTTTAGTGATTCTGTGAGCAGGTAGAACCGTCTTGATTAAAATACATAAAATTGCTTAAAAATGAAATGTTTTTTTTACCAGATACTTTCAATAGTGTTCTTATGTTGCATGTATGAATATGTAACTGTGAATCACACCATTGTGTGTAATGCACCAATAGAGTATGGAGAATGTTCATGAGTGATTTATGTATAGAAATGCCCTTGGCAACTTTATCAGGATCATGTTTGTGGCATTTGTTCTCCAGTGAGCTTGGGCTTGTGCAGGAAGGTTAGAGCTTTGTTTATCTCTCTGGAAGGATTCTTCACAGGGGCCTTGGTGTGGTGTAAACATCAGATAGTCGCACCTGCCCCTCCTTTTGTAACTGGTGACTTTACTAGAATAATTGCGGAAAATCAATAAATGGCTGTCAAGTCACATGAGCCGTGAATACCATGTTGTAGAAGACAATTTCATCAAGTGTCCTTCTGAGCAGCATTTTGGACTTGGCAGTTGTTTCGGGATTGTAATGCTCTTAATTGGTTCCTTGGCCTGCAGGCTATTAACAGCGAGCAGGGGGTGCCTAACCTGGCAGGTGAGGTAGGTTTGTGAGTGACAGTGCGAAGCACCGTGGTTCCTGAGGTTGCAGACTGAAGGGAGGCCCTGGTGGCTGCTCGGCTGTGATGGGACTGCCACACCGGTGACCCTGTGCCGATGGTCTTAGGTGGCCTCTCTAGTGCCCTAAGCATTGGCTGTCATTGTGGTGCAAGTCCTGCTGTGCAGTTAATCTCTCACTCTGAAGTGGGAAGTCCTCCACATACATGCAAGCTGCACAGGGAGCCACAGCATGGCTTTGTGGAGACTGTCAAGATGATGTCCCTCTAGAGGGACGCGGGTTGCAGTCTAACTGCAAGAAAATGGTGCAGTTGGCAGGAAAGGGCTCTCTGGACATCGGGCCGCTGCCAGGGTGAGAGCACCAGGCGCGTTCGAAGCCGTGGCCGACCTGCTGAAAACCAGCCCCATGTCCCTAGGGCTTCTGGAGAGATGGCTGGCGCACTGGGCTCAGGAGAAGCAAAAGCAACGTGGTCTTCAGATACTCCACGATGCTGATCAAGGCAGAAGCCTTATAACTGAAGTTGCAGTTAGAAGACCCCAGGTGTGGGTCTCAGCTGGAAGGTGAGATGTGTCACAGGGCACCTCTTTTAGGAGGCTCAGGATGTCCTTGACAAGGACTGGTTCTCAGGCCACTTCCATGAGACCATGCAGGACAGTGTCCTCTTCCTGTCCACTGAGACTGTTTTCCAAGAAAATGAACAAATGTGAGAAGTACCAGAAAGTGACTTCTTGACTGTCAGCAGGTAACCAGTATGGTAAATAGTATTTTTCTAAATTAGCTGATCACTTCAGAAGTATGTAGGTTTTCAAGTGTGCTGAGTCTGAGTTTGAGCAGACAGAAAAGATAAGCCAGTGGTGTATCAAAATAGTGGGGGCCTCTTCAGTGAGATTGACATGTTTATAGCCAGTGAGCAGAAGGACACTGAAGCTTGCATGCTGGTCCCGTAAGTGGCTCAAGAACTTCCACCTTAGGGGCCTCAACACAGGTGTTCTTTTTCCTCCTTGAGTTTCTCTGAGACATGTCGAGGAGGGCTTCAGGGTTCCTTGGCCCCTGAACACTAGTCTTGAGCACCTTGTCCTCTGGATTCCTGCTCCATGCTATGGCACCTTCCTTGCTGGTTCTTGGTGTGTGATCCGCTGTCTTCCCTGATAGGTTGCGGTCACAGGACCCAGCTTGTGCCATCTAGGAGGCAGATGCCTGATCAGCACTGGCTTTTTTTCCTTTTATCTGTAGCATAATTTCTAAAATTGTCATTCTGGATTCCCAGTGGAAGTTGGAGCTGGGTCTGGCTCAATGACAGCTGTCAGAGCCCAGGAAGGATGGACAGGGAGGGAGATTTCTAGGCAAGGTTGATAGTGGCACATTCTGTCTGAAGCCAACAGAAGGCAGCTAAAGGGGTACATACTTTCTCTTCAGTACCGGGGTCCTGGACCAGATGCCTGACTGCAGGGGTCCCTGTTAATCAGGCTCGGCATTTTGTCCCCAGACAGAACAGGTGATGGTGGAAAGCAGGAAAGAAAAGCTCACTCCCTGCAGCTGTACTGGGAAAAAGTGAGTACCAGCATCTCTCCTTGCCTTCCAATGTTGTTAGACAATGTTTGTATTGCTTGTCACCCCAATAAAACCTTTGGAGACAGGATGGCAGTAAAAGCCAATTTTGAGGAAGACAGTCCTTCCTGTATCAGATAGCCATCCTGGGGCTCAGGGGTTTGCAAAAAGCTTGCATAAGAAGGCAGAATGGGACAAAAGGCAGAAAACACAAATGTAGATTCAGTTAGGTTTTAATCAAACTCTCCATTTCCGGTTCCCTAGTTCCCAACAGCCAATTGAGTGGGCAGGAAATGGGGGATTCAGAAAAAGTTATTAAGAGGTTTCCCTTGATTGCAAAGGCGGTCTATTTCACTCACAGGGACTCTAGATTTAAGGAGGATTGGTGCAGGGGCCAGAAGTATGTGAAACTGAGCAGTCTTAAAATGGTGATGCAGATGATGACTGTCAGTTTGGGCTCCTGAGAAGTTCTTACAGCTGGAGGGGAAAGTTCCCACTTGTTACTTAGGATATTTTTCAGACCTCTGATCCTCGGAGGGGATGATTCCTGGGGACTTACAGGCATCAGTCCAAGACTCTGATGGTGTAAAAGCTGGCAGTTGAATGTTGCTGCAAGCCCTGTCCCTGTTTGAAGGGGAAGAAGATAGGTTAGGTAAATACAGGGCTGATACACTTTGTATAATAGTTCTTGGATGAACATTCCTTAAGCGATTAGCATGCCGATGCAGAGCTGAGCAGGAATCTGAAGGCACAGATGCCACACTTTATCTGGCTTTCAGTTCCCCATGGGGCATCTGCAGACCTGACAGTCACTGCTTTTAGCAAAGGTGACCTCTGAGTGCCTGTTACACACTGATAGTTTCCCTTCAGCACTCCCTGAATTACAGGGTCCAGGGCTGCTCAGGCTGCTCCCTCCTTCCCTTGGCGGGTGGCAAGGGACCACATGGAGATATGATGGCTGTACTATTTGCTGCTAACTGAGCTGGAAACAAAGGAGGTGGCCAGGTGGAGCCGTTTGTCAGGAAGAAATTTTCTTCTGTGGTACTTGGGGTAGAACCCAAGGCCTTGCATGCACTAGGCTATTATCCACCACTGAGCTACATCCCCACCCCTTTTTATTTTTGGGGATGGGTCTAAATTGCTAAGGCTGGTCTCAAATAGCATGCTCAGCCTCCCCAGGGAGATGTCTTGATTGAAAGTCTCTAATGGGAGATGAGTGGGGGTGACAGAGTAGAGGAACACATGCTTTCCCCAAATTATAAAGAGGCATCTCAGCTTTCTGCCTGCTGAGTCACTACCAAGAACCCTGCAGCATATAGTTCTTGTCAATGTGAAGAAGATTGCAAATGAAGCCATGTTGTGGAAGACTGAGTTTCTGGGGCTGTAGCTTAGTTTTTTAGGCTAATGTGTTCCTTCATGAATTGGACAGAAGCTCCTGTGGTTGATGAATTCAGGACTTTCTTAGTATTCTCTACTGCCCTTCTGTTGCCTTGTACCAGGTCTCTTAAAGACCAGTCTGTGTAGGACAAGGCTATTCTAGTCAGATGATCCCCAGGGTCTGTGGTCCAGGGTCAACAGCCCAGGCACTTCTTTAAATTAATAATCAGAGACATGGAACTGCCTGTAAACTTGATTGACAGGAAACATAGCCATACCACACCAACTAGATTAAAATTCAAGTACAGAGAAGAAATTTACTTTGTAATTTCATAGGTGTGAATACACAATTTCCACTGCATTTGTTATGTGGAAAATCAGACTTGGTTGTAAATCACTGCTTAACTGTTGACAGAGGATGAAGCTGAAGCACAGACGTTACGATTGTGCAGGGTTTGGAGGCTGCTGGCAGACTTGGGGTCTTGTCTGCTCCAGAGCTCTTAGCCTTACATCATTGAGATGAACACCACTAGATAGCCTGACCTCCATAGCTGGTTAAGTGGATTTGCTACCATTTCCCCATCTTATTCCAGTGTTGTCTCAATTAACTTAAAAGTACCGAGAGCAGACGAGGTAGGACCCCAGCTTTGCATTTCAGTCTGTTCTGCAAGGACACTTTGTAGAAAGCACACTTGGTAGAGAAACGCCACACATCTTTAGGGCAAGAAATTCTTGATAGCTTGAGATATGGCGGCGTTAGGAAATGTCCCATTTATGACCTGTTACCTTATCAGGAATGCTCTTAATTTTTTTATTATAATTATACGTGATAGTGGGATTCATTATTAGATGTTTATACGTGCATATTACAACATACTTTGGTTATTATTTTCCCTCCAGATTTCCTGTCTTCCCTTCTCCCTCTGGTCTCTTTTTTCTACCCTACTGATTCCCTTCAGTTTTCATGAGAATCCCTACTTTTCTCTAGCTTCCATATAAGAGGAAAAAAAAGACCTTCAATTTTCTTACTTTGGTTAGCATAATGTGCCCAAGTACCAGTTGGTTTTCCTGAAGGTGATGCAATTTTGTTCTTTGTGACTGAATAAAACTATCTGGCATAGATCTGCCACGTTTCCTTTTCATCCATTGGTGCACCTAGGCTGCTCAGGAATGCACCTTCCGGAGTCTCCTGCTTGTGGAGGTGATGGAAGGGTCATGGCAGGCGCCCTGAATGGTGGTGGTGCTGGGCACTGTGCTGCTGCTGGCTGGCCGTCCCACCTCCCTCTTCCTCCATGAGTAGTTCTCACCTGATCTGCAGTGGTCTCCAGGGACCACCTGACTTGCACTGCCAGTACCTACTGGGCCCGATTTTCACTGTGTTCCCTTCTGGCCCCTCCTGGAAGGGCAGCTCCCTAGGATTTGGGACTTCATCTCTGGTCTCTACCCTGTAAGTGAGGACTTATCCCAGCAAGTGTTGAGCTTTATGAATGAGTGAATATGACCACTTCTAAGAACTGTTCAACTTTTTGTCTTTAGACTGTGCTTCTGTGGCACTTAAAATCATGACCAGTTGTGAATTGATGATTTTTTAATGACACGTGTCTTTGTGTATTCCAAACCTAGCAAGAAGGAATACTGACTTTTGGAATAATGGAAATATTTGAGAAAATTTAAAGGTGAAGTAGTGCCTTACAGGCTTTGCGAAGGGTATCTTAAAGGATCTCTTGAGTGTTTCTTTGAAAATCCAAACACTGAACTTGTTGCAATTAAATGTAAACAAAAATTGTCAAGAATCTTTGTACAAAAGGGTTATTTCAGAACACATTGATTGATCTCATTTTCCTAAATGGCCAGAAAATGAAATTGTTGAAAACATTGAAGAACTAATTTCTCACCAAATTAGCATTTGCCACTTCCTGTTGCCATTCATGCAGCATCCACAAATGGTTTAATTTACAAGCAGACATATTTTTAGATGTTCAGTGAATGGCTACAGTACGGCAGGAGACCCCCACTTTTTGGGCATGTCCTGGTCAGTACTCTGCACTGGGCATCTCTGGTTTGTGGAGGTGTTGGCCGTTGGTGAGGCCTTGAATGGTGAATGCAGGCAGAGGTGACCTTGAGGTCTGTTGAGCAGCTTGCTCATGGAGGTGTGTAGCTTTGAGAGAAAGGTTCTTGTGTGAAATTCAGCTGCTTCCCTTCACAACCATGCCAAGTCCTGATTTCCTTCTAAATGTTTACAGATGTTAGTGGGCCCCAGAGATGTGGGCTTACCCTTCGCTGACTCTAGCCTTACCTCGACTGCGTGGGTCTAAATCGAGCGTATTCTGACTGACCCCTCCTATCCGCAGCCTGCCCACGCAGCACAGCCCTTTTCTGGGAAGAAGGGCCTAATGTTCCCTTGAGAGAAATTGCATTTCCCACTTCAGGGAGGTTGTGTTTTTTTAGCTAAATGTGGACCAGGAATTAGCCAATCGGATGCATGTGAACCTTATATTAATGTGGTGGTATGTCATATAACTGAATCTTATTTTGTACATATCTGGATAGTTAGACATTAGACTTGGGGGTTGAGTTTCTGAAATTCTGGGAAACAACTCAGATTATTTAGACTATAGTCATTCTGCGTTAAGAATACTAAGGGTAGGACTGGAACAGTGGCTCGGTGACAGTGCTCACCCGGCATGTGCGAGTACACGGGTTCAAACCCCAGCAACCCATGTACACAACTAAGTGTCAGAGCAACGAAAGCCATGTGGAAAAACTCAAAAATGTCTTACTGTCCTTCTCTCTTAAAAAAAAAAAAAAAAAAAAGTGGGGGTATGTGTTGGTCCTGAATAGGAAGTTTGTAACCTCTTGGAGCACATCGCTTTGTGTGGAAGACCAAGAGGAGTGATCCCTGCCCCAGGGGTGCTGGTACGTGCCATTCAAATGCTTTCTAGCATTTATTCTAGGTAATGTTTTGGGAAGAGTGGCTGAGAACAAAATGCATTATGTTCAGATGTTTAGAAGATGATGTGAGGACAAGAGTGAAACTGGGAGCTGCCCTGACCGAAAGGTGGTTGCGCATTTTATTACTTCAGCGTGGGTGTGGCGTGTGATGCTGACACCTACTTTGGAGGGGAGATGTGCAGTGCAGTGGAGCGACTTCACTGGGGAGCAGTCCTGCTTCGCACGTTCATGCCTGCGCTCTGAGTCTGTACTCCCTGTCTTCCTTTTTCTGTGCCTCAGCAGAGCCACAGACTGGCACATCTGGGCAGTACTTAGCTGAGAAGCTGGAAGGAAAGAGTCTCGGCTTCTACAGTAAAAGAGAATGGAAATAGAGAAGGAGCTGCTTTTGTGTCTTCTAAATGAAGTTCGGAGGGCAAGCGTCAAAACAAGACTAACGCTAACCGTGCTGCACGGCGCCATAGTGTGTCCACTGTCAGTTCCAGCGGCTTCAGGTGTCTTGGCCTTAGCTCATTGGCACTGTGGCCACTGTTCTTACGAGCATTTTTAAGTGCTATATGATGCATAAAAGAAACGTTTAATTATAAGCTCTGTGACATAAACTCAGAACTGTTTGAGATTTTTGAAAGGCTTGATTTAATACTTCTAATCTCTGCTGGGTGTGCTGGGAGGGGAACAGACCTTTGTCTGAAAACTATTACTGTCCTGAGAGGCAGGTGAGGGGACTGGCACTTACCATGGTCTCTGGGATGCACACCTGGGACCCAAGCTAGGGCTGGCAGCAGTGGGTGATGAATCTGTCAGTGGGGCTGCGGTCCTGGCAGATTGCTGGTGTGTGGGGCAGCATCTCTGAAGAGCTCATGTCCCAAAGAGGTTGGGGAGCACAAGGGTTTTTATGCAATGGCATAAGTGCAGGGTGAGGAAAGCCAAGCGTCGGGTGCGCGGATGAGATCCACACATGCCATGCGCGTGCTGCCTTTGTTGGAGCATAGGCATTTTGTGCATTGCTTCAGAAAACATTGGGATTCTGAGTTCTTGGAGTGAGTCTAGCAGCCTTTGAGGCACTGAGAGAAACACAGGCAGTGCTGCAGTGTGAGCCAGAGAGGTTCTGGGGGCGATGGGACAGGCAGAGGCAGATCTCATGTGGCCTGGTAGCCCGTGTCATGTGTCTCAGTATGTGGTAAATGATCCTCAAACTTAGCGTGCCTGAAATGACGGTTTCTATAGGTTACAAATGCAGGGGTTGTGTTGCTGGGTATTCCCAGCTCCGTCTGAGTTGGAGTGAAGATGCTGGTCAGGGCTGTGGCCCTCTGAAGGTTGAGCTGGCACTGGAGGTCCCCTTCCAATGTGGTGCTTCCATGGGGATGGGAGGCCTAAGTCCCTGCCGCCTGGGTCGGTCTGCAGGGCTGAGATGTGTCCTGACTGTGGCAGCTGACTGTCCCCAGAGATGGAGTCCTTTATAACCAAATTTTCAAGTGGCGTCTGTTTTTTCTGCTGTATTCTGTTGATGACGAACAGCCCTGCCTGACACCATTTGAGGGGATCGTACAGCAAGATGAACGTCACCAAGGGAACTGTACAATGGTGCTTGGGGGCTGTCTAAGATCTGGCTCCCAGACGGTGAAGAACTGTGGACTTTATCTTGCAGTTAAGCCTAAAAGGGATTTGAGTGGGAAAATGACAGTCGGGGTGTCATGTGGGGACAAGAGTTTTGGGTTTGAGCTGTAACTGCGATGTGGTACTAACTGGCGAAGAGGGCTGTGATGGGTCCTGGCACATGGAAGGGCTTCTGGTGTGAGTTGCAAAGTTCCTTTCTTGGTGGTGCTCCAAAGAAACGAGCATATTCTTAAGACTTAGAGTTGTGGGGTGTATTGTCTGTACTTTGTTTTGATCAAAAGGCTTTTGATGGGACATTAGGGACTGTTCTCTGGATCTCTGAAGTTGGAGGGACCAGACGGCAATGAGACAGGCAGGGGGAGACATCTGCGTGGAGGGAGAGGAGTGTGTATTGAGCTACCAGAGTTGGAGCAACAGTTCTGTAGGCTCTGTTCTGTGACAGGTTGAGTCTGAGCCACCTCTGAAACATCCTAGTGGGATGTGCAGTGGCTCATGGATAGTTCAGAGCTGCTGGTCAGGGAAGGTGAGGACCAGCCTGTGTGGTGAGGGCATTCAACTTGGGGCACCTGGCTGCTCTGAGCAGGAGGGGTACCCAGGCTGCAGGAGGGACACTGCCAATCAACTGAGGCGCTTTTCCCTTTGCGGTTCAAACATTTTAATGTGTGCCCTGAGCCACCAGCCAGGCAGCCAGGACCTGTGAGTGGTGAGGCCACAGATGTGATGGCAACTTAGTGCACCTCACTTTGTTGTTTGACACATCTGATAAAAGTGGTTGGAAACAACATCAATGTAACTGAGAACAGGGACAGCTGTGACGACAGGGAACGTGGGGCCTTGCAGAGCTGTTGGCCTTGCTGAACAGGCTCATTGGAAGCAAGAGTGTGGCCCGGGTGTTGAAGGGCAGCAGCAACCCTGGAGGAAAGTCTCCGAGCCACGTTTTGCAGTGGACTCCAATTGCAAGGATTTGAGGGCTACCAGAGGCGCGAGGTCTCCTGAAGCTGTCCGTCAACCTGGCAGGAGGATATCCTGGGTCCGTTGTTCCAGGAGGTCATCCTGAGTTTTCCTGTCCTCCAAGTGCTCACTGTGGGAATTGGCTTTCAGGAGGAATCGGAGGGAGCTTGTACAGTCTGGCCAAGCTGCCTTCGTGGGTGGACTGATTCACAGGTCTGACATATTCAGAGGTTCTAACATCCCTGAGTGCTTCCTACGCTCATGCCTCGCCCACCTGCACTTCAAGGGTGAGACGCTGAGCCCTCACTTGTTAACTGATTTTTAGGTGCAAAACACTTAAGCATTTTAATGAAAAATGTATTACAACCATGTTACACCAAATTGGGAAAAGCTCTTTAAAATAACCTGTGGGAGAAGGAAGAGCTATTGAAATAGTGAGCGTGTAAAGAAAATGTTGAATTTGAGGGTAATTGGTCCCAAAGACATGTGAAATTAGTGTGGAGACAGTTTGGGAAATCCCAGGGATTGGAGATGGAGGGGAAGAAAGCAGGGGCCAAAAGCTATCTGTGGCTTGCAAATCATTGCTCTTATGTTCTTCTTGGACTGATGATTGCCTGCTGCCCTGTGGGGGACATATTGACACTCCTGTCTGCATGCTGATACGAGACAAGGGGTGCTTTCTTAGCATACTCACTCAGATAGCAGGAGGTGTCTTTATTATCTTTCGTCCTCCATCTGTGGAGGCAGTCCCAGGGAGGCTGTCTGGAGGCAGCTCCAGCCTGGCAGGACTCCAGGTGTGTTGGCCTGACATTGGAAATTACAGCCAGAAGGAGATGACAGTGCCTGGCTTTGCCTCCATAGTCATCGACTATAGAAGTGGTTGTGGTTGGCGTGATCATGAGATAGTCCTGAGTTTCCTGGTAAATAGATCTTACAGGCAGAATGGCACAAGTTCAGTGCCTTAATAATTATAGGCATGCATTTTTGGTTCTATACAAGTGCACAGTCTTTTCAGGTTCCTGGGGATAATTTTGATGCTCCTGAATGGTATAGGAGCTACCACCAAAGGTGTGGTCGGAAGCTCACTCTTTTAGACAAGAGAAAATGGAAGGACTTTTTTTTTTTTTAAGACATCTAATGTTTTTTCATCCAGTTTTTGTTTCTGACACTTGTGTATGTGGTGCTGTGGATCAAATCTGAATCTCGTGCATGCCAGGCAAGTGTTCTGCTGAGCCACCGTTCCAGCCCGAAGACTCAGTTTTACATTACAGAATCGGCCTTTCAGCCCTAATCTTGTTAGATGCACAGCATCAGCCTGTGGGTGAGATAAGCCCAGGCTCCCCTGCACCTTCCTGTTCCTCTCTGGAAATGCTGTGGCTTTAAGAAGTCGTGACAGGCTTTGCCCTGAGCCATTTTGCAAAACAGAACCCTTGTGGAAGCAGTGTAGTGGTGAATGGTACCTGCCCGTTGAGCCCTTGTTGGGCTGCAGCAGTTCTTAGCTGCTGCAGTGGAGACCAGCAGGATTGGTGCACGTAATTAACAATCAGTGCATCTTAATGGGTGTTGACCAGCAGAGCTAGACAGGAGTAGGCACAATAGGTTTCCTGGTAGCTCATCACTGGTGATGCCCCGAGAGCTGGACAGGATGGGTACAGAAGGCCCTTGGGTTCCTGTCTCACTTTTGCTCTGGTCACATCACTTTCCTTTGGGTCACAGTTGCCTTATGTGTAAAAATGACTGGTTTGAATCCATTGATGATCTATTACCTGCTAGAATGGAGTTGGTACTGCTTAATCAAAAACTGTCCCACCAATAATTTAAAAAAAATTTTTTTAAACATTTATGAAGGGCTTAATTTTATGTAGGTTCTGTGCTAGGTAACAAATGAGGTAAAATGCTATTGTCCTAAAGAGGGTTCCTGTCTGTAATTTCTGAGAATTTGAAGAAGAAAGTCATGCATTTGTGACCTTCTCAAGAACTAAACTGGGGTTTAAACTTGAGCCCACAATTGAACAGAGTTGGTAGTCAGTGCCATGGAGGGTGGGTGAAGGAGGAGGAAATTGCCTTTGATGTTGGCCACCCAGGGATGTCTCACTAGGACCATGAGCAGACAGCTAAGTTCCCATGCATCTGGGGAAGGATCACAGAGGTGGAGGCAGCGTGGTGGACAGTGTGACCACAGGGGACAGGTCATGGGTACTATGTTGGCAGGGAGGTGGAGAGCTGAGAGTCTGTAGCCCTGCTTGGCTGTTGTGGCACTTTTGAGGGTCAAGGGAACTGATGCACACCATCGGGAAGCTTGTATGGCCTGCTGGGTCGTAAGAAGTAAAGTCCATCGTGTCTGAGTCGAGAGTTCCCTGTCCTCTGCATACATCCATGAAGCAGTGATAGGCTAACTTGTAAGTGGGGAAAAAAATCAAACCCAGACGTTAAGATCTGTGTGCACAGGTTAAAGTCTGAGAAGTGCTGCTCTGTGCCTTGCCCCACCAGCTGGGCAGTGCCTCATTGTAGAGCCTTCCTCTGCTGGCTGCTGGCCAGAGCCTGGAGGCTGCTAAGGCCTCCCTCATTCTCCCTTCTCACTGGAAACCATCTACACTGTTATGGTGCTGAGTGATTTGCAGGGTTAGGGTGTTACACTCTCAACCTTCTGCAGGCTTAGCTCTTATAGGCCAAGGCCCTTTGTCTTGACTGTCAGAGACCCTGCCACACAGCAAGGAGTTGATAAGTGACTTTGAGTTAATGAAGGTATTCATGATTACTATTTTGGAATCAGGGATTGAACGTAGAGGCGCTTACCCACTGAGCCACGTCTCCAGCCTCCTCCCACCCCACCTTCCCTTTTTATTTTGAGATGGGGTCTCTAAGTTGCTTAGGGTCTCCCTAAGTTGCTGAGGCTGGGTTTGAACTTGTGATCGTCCTGCCTCAGCCTCCTGAGCTTCTGGGATTACATGAATATGCCACTGAGCCTGGCCCAATTATTCCTTTTTACTGAAGAAAGATTTTAGATCTTTCCTAATTTTACCAGATGTTATTTTGGGGCACAGTACTTGGGATTGAACCCAGGGGCACTGTTATATCCTCAACCCTTTCCTTTATCTTGTGATAGGGCTTCACTAAGTTGTCCAGGCTGACCTTGAACCTGTGATCCTCCAGCCTTAACCTTCTGAGGAGCTCAGTTTACAGGCATGTGCTACTATGCTCAGCGACTGAACACACTCTGTTCTGCACAGAATTGTTGCAACTGTGATTGCAAAGAAATGTAATTCTTTGCCCTAGAGAACGTATTCTTCAATTGGGGAAGCAAGCCATAAATGTGCTAAATTAAAAGCATGTTGCAGCCCAAAGGAAGAGCATCATTGCTGGGCCTCACGCAGGGATGTGATACAGCAGAGCTCTGGATTCCACCCAGGGGATTAGAATCACCCAGCAGGCGTTGAAAATATTAGTAATTACTTGGCCTTTAAGTCCTGCTAAATGAGTCTTTGGAGGGTATAACTTGGAAATCTGCATTTCAGAGAAAGGGAAAAACAAAGCAAATTATTTCCAGGTGATTCTGCTTGTTCTGGGACCACGGAGTCGAAGAACTGTAAGAATGAAGTGAAACTGAGGTGGGCAGAAATTTCTTGGGGTGTTAAAAAAAAAACCACATCAGTGCTTTGGGGTATCCTAATTCATATCATTTAGAGAACTGTGTATTGAAGTGTATCTGTTTTAGTTCACACTGCCAGTTAATTTGGAGGAGGTTTGGAGAGAATGCTGATTGTGTATAAACTGCATCAGTGCAGCTGGGTGTACTGGTACATACCTGTAGTCCTGTTGGCTCAGGAGGCTGAGGCAGGAGGATTGTAACTTCAAAGCCAGTCCGAGCAACTAAGCCAAGCTCTAGGCAACTTAAATCCTTTGTCAAAATAAAAGTATGGGCTGGGGATGTGGCTTAGTGGTTAAGTACCCTGGGTTAAATCCTTGGCACCTCCACCCAAATAAGTGCATCAATGCATATCACGAGTAAAATAAACATAGGTCACAAACGGGAATGAGAAGAACAGGGGTCAGCTCTGTGCTGGAAATACAATACACACAGTTTTATGTATTTTTATTAAGGGTTTATCATTGTTAGATCCCCACGTGTTATGTTGCTTAGGGGAAATTACAAACATGACCATGAATGTGCTTGAATGAGTCCTATTCCAGGAGCAGGTGACTCCCACGTCTCTGCCTCCATTCAGTAGAACACTCCTGTTGATGGGGAGTATCCATTGTCAGTGTGAAGTCCTGTGTTGGGGACCCTGATCATGCTCAAGGTCATTGGCAGCCTCTGAAGTTGTGAGTAGCTGGGAACAGTGTTGAGTAACATTGGCCCTGGCTGGGGCAGTGCTGAGCCTGTCAACCCAGGGCTCCCCAGGTTGAGCAAAAATTTGGCTGTGAGTCTAGACTTGACTTCACATGACTTGCCAGCAGACGGGTCCTGTGACTTCAGGCCCACCTTACCCAGCTCACAGCCACCGTATCATTGTCCTTGATTGGATGTCCGTAGTGGGGGGACTCCTGGGCTTGCATTGATTTCTCACAGGAGGTGTGTGAAGCTCAAATAAGTGATGGTATGATGAGGCTCCATCAGCTGCTTGTCCTCTGAGAGTGCAGATGATTTCTCTGCAACCTGCCTGCTGATTGGTTGCTTGGACCTTCTGCTCCAGTCCCCCAGGCTCCTGAATGCTTCCCTTGGACTTTTCCCCTGGAAAAGATCCCTTCCTTGGTGACAAGTTATGGGAGCTCTCCTGGGCATGACTCCCTGTTCTCTGCTGTAGTTGCCTTCACAACATTGGCTGCCACCAACTGAATTCCACACCTCTGCAGGCCCTTCGAGGGCAGGGATTTCCTGTACATTGCTACACGGCTGGCACCTAAGCATCTGGCAGGCAGTGTGTGTTCAGTGAACTGCTGAAGTTAGGTGTGTGACTATTGGGGTGTCCTGCCTCCCTTGCCATCAGTGGCCCTGGGGGTGGTACCATGTACATAGCAAGACTGCATCTCCCACGGTAGGTGGAATAGCCCAGTGTCCCATGTGCCAGCCCTGAAGGTATGTGGAAGGAGACTCGGAACCCACAACTGTCTGGGTGGTGAAGGTGACAGGTGACATGGCCTGCTCCACACAATCATATTGGGTGCCATGTGCTCTTGACATGCATGACCAGACTCTTCCATGGATTTTAAAGAGGAAGCATAGTGATGTTCCTTTCCTGTTAATGCCCCCCCCCCCCCAGCCCTGTGATACTTGAGATATTGGAGGAAGAGGGGTAGTGGCAGCAACTTGGGATCTAAGATCAGCCATAGAGGAAGGTCACTAACCTTAGTCTGGGCTTGCTGATGCAGCACATGGCAATTTCAAGATGCACTAACAGAAGAGAAAGAGTGACTGAAGGACTTAGCATCATGAATAAGCCTGGACCAGTACCAACTTCATGGAGTTGGGAAGTTGCCCCTTGGTGACATCTCCAGAAATCTCTTGCTGAAGCCCAAGCACAGTGAGTGATCAGAGCGGGGTCTCCTGCGTGCTTCTTTGGCTCCAGGCTGCCTTTCCTGCTCTCACTCCTTTATCTGAAAAGTGATGGAAGTAATGCCCGCCTTGGTGGTCGTTTTGTGGATGAACTAAAGTCTGAGCTGAAAGTGAGGAGGGTGCGTATGACAGCATTGAATGGGAGGAGCTGGGGCCTCAGCTCGCTCAGGTGCATCCTGGTCAGGCTTAATAAGGCCACTTTTAAGGGACCCTTCGCAGTACTGCTGGGAGAAGAGCCAGGTGTCACCTCTTCTTTGGCTGTGTGATGGGGCTCCCTTGCCCCCAGTGCACTTGCCACCCCCTCCTGGGCTTCTCCGTCGCCACACCCTGTTCCTTAACCAGCTTTTCCCCCCCGCAGTCACTTGCATACGTCTTGGAAAGGTAAAGTTCGTGAAGGACCACAGCTTTCAAATACCGATGTGTGTTCCCTGGGTTCTAAAACGTGGGTTCTGAGTTTGTGGGTCTGGGTGGGCATCTTCCATTTGGTATGAGCTCCCACGCCACACTGGTGTCACTCACCTGTCCTTGGTGCAGACTTCCTATGGGAGGTTGGCGGAGGAGAGGGGAAGGTGTTTCATTATAGTGTAGCGCAGACCCCGACCTTGTGGGAGATTAAACACCTGCTCGAATAAAGCTAGGCTGGAGAGATGGTAAGTCCTGGACCTGGTCAGGGTGAGTTAAGCTGACATTTAAGAACACCACTTGCCCTCTTGGCCATTCTGAGGCATTTTAAGAGCATGATGTTTCCCAGATGAGTTGGATCAGAAACTGTGGCTGAGGTGTGCACTGGGGTTCCCCACTCCCACCCTGTGGTTCCTCTGTGTACCTGAGCAAAACACAGTACTGCCTGAGAGTTCCATGCCTCTTAGCTCGGTGCAGGTGACTAGAGCCCTTGCTAGATGGCGTAGCCAGAATCCAGGTGTGCTCCCTCCTGCTGGAGTCTCCTTAGCATGCTCGGTATTGGCTGTTGATCTCACTGCTCAGGGAAGCTGGGAAATGCTTGATCCTGGGGTCCAGCACCTAGCCTGCCAGGCTGGGGGAGCCCTGTGGGGATACAGTGGCCCTTTGGCAGATTCCAGGAGGACAAGCAGAGAGGAAGGTGTGATGCCCAGATCTTGAAGTCCCCAAAGACCACCAAGGAGCTGAATCCTATGCAAACATACAAGGGTCATTGTATTGTGAACTTGAGCCTGGGCTCCCTCTGAAACCAATGCAGTGGGTCTAGGGAGAGAGCCCCGAGCCCTAGTACAGCAGGATTTTTATAGGGTTTCACGGCAAAGTGGGAAATTCAAACATAGCAGGATACATGATAGGTTGATCTTCTAACATATATGGTTTGGCATATTTCTGTTTTCCATTGTACCCTGTTTCGGACTTCTACCACATATAGTTTGGTATTTCCTGGAATGTTAGGTATTGGCTTGTCAGTTCTTGATTGGCTGTTGCTAAAGGTCAGTTCTTCTGGTGGTATGAAACGTTGTTCTTGGTAAACAGGAACTTAGGCCTACTCCAAATACAAGTCAAAGTGGAGTGGAGCCTGTCATGGCTGCAGCATGATCAAGCTGCTATGTGATCTCTTATTTTTCTCCATTTCTTGTAACTTAGGGATCCAATCCTGGTTCTTAAAAGTTTGGGTTACCCACATCAAGCGGCCTATACTGTGAACTTAATACCATAAGTTGAATTGTGTTTAAACGATCTTTTATAAAAGTAACCAACTTATTAAGGATACTGGGACCAAAGGTAAGCAATAGCATCAAAATAATTAGGGGATCTAAAAGCGTAGAAACTAAGGTAGTTAACCAAGCAGAAGAAATAAACCACGATTCAAACCATCCTTCTTGTTGCTCCCTTTCTCATTTTCGTTTGGCCAGGCCCTCTCTAATTTTGGCCATAGATTCCTTCACTCCTGAGTAGTCCACATTAAAGCAACATTCCTCTCCTAGGGCAGCACATAGTCGTCCTTCTTTTAAAAATGTTAGATGTAGCCCTCTTCTATTCTGCAACACTACTTCTGATACGGAGGTTAACGAATCCTGCAATATGGGTAATAGAGGTCTCAATCCTGACTATCTCCATGTCTATGGCAGCCCTCAGTCCTATAGTGCTTGTTCTGAAGCACAAATGAGATTCCTGTCCCAGCACCTGCTGCTAGTCCGAAATTGCTGTTATTGGAGAAGTCTTTCCGCTCTCAGGAAAGATGATCATCAGTTGGTTTTTTTTTTTTTTTTTTTTCCCTCCTTATCCACCCACATTGTTCTGCCTGCACTGACTGCCTAACTTCTCTCTGCCTCAAGGGCAAAATGGGGAAGGGAAGTAGGTTGTTTTCAGTTTTGTCGTGAGTGATACTTCCAGCAGGATTTTACCTTTATTATTCACTGTGGTCCTCAAGTCTGTTCAGGAAACAGCTGGGATAACGGTGATCTACAGGAGTCCTGTCAGGTGGAAAGATGACCGGGAGGACACTTGCAAATCCATTCCTTTTCCTTGTGGATTGCCCTCAAAAGAAAGGTGTTTACCCGGATCATATCCGCTGTTCTGCGAAGTGTAGGGACCCGCTGCCCTTGGCTCGAAGTGAGCCTCCCCAGCTTTGAGAAGTGCTTGCTGTCTCCTTGGAGGGTGCCTGTTTCCTCTCCCAGACTTTGTCGAGAAGCGTTCTGGGAGGGGCTGCTCCTGAAACCTGTGCTTTGTGCGCTATGAGGTGGTGGTTAAAACGCACTTCCTCCATTTCCTGTCACCTGCTGTAGCCACCTGTGGATCAGGCAGGGATTATCCTGAGGAGGCAGGACCCCTGGGAGCATGGGAAGGCAAAGAAAGGCAAGAAGAGCAGCAGAGATGGCTTCTTGGGCATTTCCTTAAACCCTGCTCACCTGGTTAGCCTGAGGACTTGTCCCCGAGATCCTGCAGTGATGGGTCCTATGTAACTCTTTCAACAAGCAGAACTATAAAATGACAACACTTCCAAAGGGAGAACTCCTGCAAAATGGCTTTTCTTCAGAATGCTATTTAATTACGGGTGCTGATAAGAGGAGGCCAGGAGAGTGTGGACCCGAAGCCAGGCTTCCTGGGTGTAAGCTCACCCTTTGGGTGCTGTGACACCTGGGCCTTAATGTCACCCTTTTTGGGGTCACCAGTAGTCTCCATCTCTGAGATATCATGAGGATTCGATGAAGTGCTTCAAGCATTCCCCAACATGTACTGTATACTTGAAAATCTGATTATTAAACCCCAGTTTTAATAACCTCTCAGGCTACTGTTAATTGTTAAGCACAGAATGTAATCTGTCCTTCTGTTTGTTATCCCTGTATACCCATCTTATTTGCTTTGCTAATTTAAGTATGAAGAAACTGTCCCAGCTGGGCCGTGGCCCTGACAACAGGGACTATAGGACTGTTTTTAAGAACACAGTGTATACGGGTGTAGTCAAGAATCTTATGATGGAACAGAAATGTAGAGTAGAATAAAACCAAAATTATTGAATATTTAAAATATAAAAAATATTTATCTTAGTATACCCGAAAGTTTTGCCAGTCACATCTGTTGACACTGTTGTTACTGAGACTTTTGAGGGGATACAGGATGTTGAAAGGTGGACAAGCACTTCCGATCCTTAAAGCAGGAGTAGAGGCTGCCCAGGGTCAACTACAGCATGGTTGGATATTGCTTGGAATCTAACTGGCAGAGTCGTATGAAACATTGAAAATGTGTTTGTAATCAAGAATTAAGGCAAAAGATGGAGGTTTGTGAACACTGTGGTGATGTGAAAAAGCCAGGTCTGATCAATTTCATTTCCTTCTGGTGAAGTGACTGTCCACTCAAGTAGACAAGATGCTTTCGGACAGCAGTGGCCTGATGTTCTTATCAGCAGGAAGATAACATGTGGAAGGCTTGCACTTTGTACCATGCACAAGTGTGCAGTTGTCCCTCTTGGTGAACAAGTGAGTAAGATGACGTGTGAAGATTCCTGTGGTTTGGTTTCTGTGGGTTGGAGGGCCATGCCTGCATGAGCCTCCTCACCAGCCATTTCCTCCGGTCTCTGCACCTTATGGTTCCTTCAGGTATCACCCATGTGCAAGCCTGGAGAGTCGCCACACCTGTGCTTTGCGTTAAATGAATGTTCTGAATTATTTGAAGGATGGCATAATCTTCACGTTACGGCTTAGGCGTTTTGTAAATTGCACTTGCAGCCCTTGTGAGGAGATGAGATTAAATCTTTAACTGCTCTATTCCGTCGGTTTTTCGTTGCAGTGCTAGTGACCAGATGCACCAGCCTGTAAGTCAGCCTTGTTCGGCTATCTGGGGAGTTACCAAGCCCCTCTTCAGCGTGGAGGGGCATGTTTCGTAGTGAAACTCACATAAGTTGATACAGACAGCCCTTAGAATGTGCCCAGGTTGTAGAAAGAGTGTGTTAGCAGCGCTGCCCTTTTGTGGTCTACTTGGTAGAAGCGGGAGGAACTGTGCCACTCACAGGCAATTCTAAAGGTCAGTAGCATCAAATACAAAAGATGTCACAGGATAACAGGATTAATCTCAAAGCCCTGAGCTTTGGAGAAAATCACTTTTGACTAGGAGGAGGAACCGCTGTGAACTGGATTTCAAAGGGATTTCCATAGAAACAGGAGCCAAGACCCTGTAAGGGAGTGGGGTGGATGGAGGCTTGTGTCTCCCCTGCTCTGTAGACTGTCTGGCAGGTTTTGAGAAAGGGCGAGAATGCCCCTGGGAGGTTGTCAACAGAAGGCAAAGCCTGAAGACCGGGTGGTTCTTACTCCTCTCCTAGTAGGTCGCAGACTTGCAGCATGGACTTACTGGTGCAGAATCGGTGTCACATGGTACTATGTGTAGTGGGCTCGTAGCAGAGGGAGCCCTTGTTTCCTCTATTAAACTTGACTTCATAGTGTTTGGAGACTTCAGGTCCCATTGTTGGGAATTTGGTCTTAACAGGTCTAAGGAGGTCCCAGCCATCGGTCCCTTGGCAAGTGTCCATGCAGGGGACAGTGCTGCAGCCTCTCTGAAGTGCTACTTTTCAGGCTCACCTCATGCCCTGGTGTTGGTGGTAAATGTCCTCAAATGGCCCATGTGTTAAAGGTTTAGTCCCCAGGGTGCTGCTGTTGGAAGCTGGTGGGGCCCCATAGGAGAAACCTGGGTCTTGGGGGTTGTGACCTGGAAGGGGATTGTGGGGGCCTGCACCCCCTCCTTGCCCTTTTGCTTCCTGGCCATGAGGCGAGTGGCTGTTTCACTGCTTATGGGCTGCTTCGCACCCACTGTGCCCAGATTTCAGGAATGCCCTTGGTAGGTCTCCTGATAGTTCCTGCAATGTCCTGCATTCCGGAAGAGAGATGCTCTGGAAATCCTTGGTAATTCCTCATCAAGTCTTGTAGTTCTTTTGTGGGCTGAGTTCCTGGGTTCTAGAACTCTGTGACGACAACTGGCATTTCCTTTGTCGCCCACCATAGAAATAGGGGAATGGGAATGAGGAAACAGATGACCTTAACTCCTTTCCTGGTTTTCATGAAGTCTGGGAAACACATGGCCTTGCTCTCTCTGGCCACTGAGTTGAATGTTAAATGAGAAATTTAAACAATTTATGGCAGCCTTCTACCTTTCCTGACAATGGGCTGCTTTATATAAAAAGCATACACAAAGTGGGAATTGAATATCTGATCAAGCAAACTCTAAGAGCCAGTGTCATTGTAGAAAATGTGACTTGCTGCAGGAAACATTCCTGCTCTGCTATAGATGGAAAGGATGCTTTCTCCTCACCTTTTAACTCAGGATGCTTTCTCCTCACCTTTTAACTCCTCATAATCATTTGAGGTTCTTCTAATATCCTGCTATAATTGTTGATATGTCTGTGAACTGCATTTCTAGAAGTAGACTCTATTAACTTCACCACGTTCAGTGCACACATACTAGAGATGCTTACTTGATGAGGTGTCAGATTAATGAAAAATAGAAATACCTTAGCACTCTTCATGACCCTTAAACGCACTGTGCCAAACTTGAACTGAAACTTCTGCAACTCTCTGGATAAACTGAGTATTTAGAAAGGTAGAAGAATTGCACAACGGAAGTGATGTTTTGGGTTCAGTGCATACTTGGTGAAACAGGAGCAGCACCTTCACTGTGAATGTCTGCAGCTGCGTTTGAGTCATTGTCATGAACACATGAAGTCCCGTTTTATACTGGTGCTTCTCCTAAGTGCTGCACATCAATGTGCCACTGTTCCTTGGGCCCCAAGAGTATGCCAGGTGCAGTCGTGAGGACAGAGAAGGTAGCAGCTTCCAGTTCTTGTTGCTTCAGTTTGCTCTGTATGTGTGTGGTGTAGGGTGGTTGGTGTGAGATGGAACTGGGTGTGAATCCGTACATCTCAGGGAGATGATCCCTGGTCTGGCTCCTTATATGCCCCTGTTCTAGGGTAAAGAGCAGATGAAGTAAAGCGGGGTGAGAAGGGTTAATGCTGGTCCCAAGCTTGGATGTGCTCCCAGTTTCTGCTGAAGGTGACATGTCTTTCTAGCATCAGTAAATTAGCAGATGTGGGCTTGCTTCTGAAGGCAGTTGACGTCACCTCTTTGGCCCAAACACAGCTTTGTCCTCTAGGGAAAAGACCTAGATGGGCCTCTGTGAAGGGCATTTCCCAAGGTGTTTGTCCAGCTCGTTCAGACCTGCTAAAACCTGGGTTCTTCTGCAATGCCACTTTCTTTAAAGGTAGGTTGAAAGCAGATGAACAAGAGTATTTTCTCTTAAATACTTAATATATTTAGTATATTACACACTTAATAGATCTGATCAGGGAAAAACTTTTCCTCCTGTTTCTAAAGCAAAAGCATAAACAACTTTTACTTGGCAGGGACTTTACTATGTAGTTTCTAAAAAGCCTGCAAGCACAGTTCTTAAAATAGGCCCATCTGTTTCTTTCCATAGATCCTATTAAAATCCTAGCTAAATTTCTACTATCTCGATGACAGATTGTGGGAATTTATTTTTTTACTGGAACTTGTGATGCTTTTCTTGTAAATACCGAATAGAAAGTATGGATAGTAAATCCCCCAACTGAGTTGTAACTCTTCATCTTAGTGCTGAAAGTGTGCAGAGCAGGGAACGTGAATCTGATTGTCGTAATAGCACTGACATGGTGGGTGGGAAGATGCTAACCACATCAAAGCCCTGCTTTGATGGCTTCAGTGTAGTGGATAGCCAGGTGGTCTGGAGTTGCCTGTCTGTAGAACCTTCCACATTGATGGAAAAGCACATCTCTGCCCACCTCTGCAGTAGGTGAGCGTTAGCCAGATGTGGCCATTTGATGTGCTTAGTGCAAATGGGAACTGAATTTTCCTTTAAATTCAGCTATGCGCAGTCAGTGGCGGCAGTGTGCCACAGAATGGTTCTGGAAGGCAAACCTTTTGTGTAGTGTTACATGCTGGGGACTTTTTTTTTTAAAGCAGCACATGTTCCTGTTGCTGGTGGTTGCTACATGAACAACTGCAGCTTTTCATGGAGTTGGCCGTAGACTTCAGTAGTTTGTACCGTGGGTAGGTGGTTTGCACTACCTACAGATACTTCATGGGTCAGTAGCTGGACCTGTGGTGGGTTTCGGGGCAAGATGGAGAGAGAATGAAAAGTGAAGGAGGCACCGGAGACTTGGCCCTCCAGCCTGGCCCAAGCACACGGTCCACTTTCCCTCCTTGAGGATCTGGGGCTTTCTGGGTCAGAGTGTTGTGGTTTTTAAAGGCTAAGTTCAGCTGTTTTCTTGGGTTCAGAGTGTGTATTCTTCAGGGGCCTAGGTTGGGACAGGGAAAGTCTAAGCTGGTTAGTTCTTACTTTCTGTATGACTTCTTTCTCTGATATTAGTATACACAGTAGTACATTTTAAAAAAGTAAGGTCTGCATCTGACTACGCATCACGTATCTTTGTTGCTTATGGTACTGGGCACTGAACCTGGGGCTTTGTACATGCTAGTCAAACACTTTACTGCTGGGCTCATCCCCTAGCCCTGATACGCTGCATCTTGAACAGGGTGATATTTGGTCCTTACAGGGTGGAAAACGAGCTATACTGGTGGATCATGCCCCTCCTGAGGGCCACAGTACGTGAATAGATGTATTGTGTTGTGTTCCAATTTCTTGGGGATTGAAGATGATTCTGCGGGGAAAAGGCCTAGAAAGGCTGCTGTTGGTAGGGGAAAACAATAATAAAACTTTTTATCTACACACTTAGCAATTGATTTAATTTGATAAAGGTGAATTTTGATCAAGTTTATTTCCTATCAAGAAAACAAAAGTAGACATTTCTTCTAGTTAAAAGCAGGAAGTAAAATTGACTCTCGTCATTTGCATCAAGGTGAGGATTGGACTGTTGGAGTTGGAAGGAACCTGGTTTCTAATCTTGTTTTTCTCTTTTCCTTTTGGGAAAGGAGCTAAGCAGCTCTGTTTCTCCTGCCGCCGTGCTGTTCTTCGGTCTCGGAAGTGTGCTATATTTGTACTGTGCTTTAAATGTACACAGAGGTTCTAAATTGCTACTTTTCTTTAAAGTTAGGTATAACATTTTAATTAAAATGTCACCCATAAATCAGGCTCAGACGGACAGAGTCTGTACAAGTGCAGTAGTACCACGGTCTGGGGGATCTTGGAGGACAGCCACTGTCATCTCCCTCTCCACAGCCCTCTTCCTGCCCTCATTTAAGTGTGTAGAGGTTCCGTGTCCTCCTGATTTGGGTGCATGAATGGGCTTCAGAGCCTGGATAGGTCCCAGGATGTGACTTCCTTCCCTTCCAGGGGTTGTCTCTGGGGAGGATGCTGGGCTCTGCTGTGCACAGGGGGCTCCTCTCTGGTGGGAGCATGGGTGGAGATGGAAAGGAACTTCTGAGTCATTGAACCACTAGGGTGGGAGCAGCATGGAGGGACTTCGTGTCCACAGGTTGGCCCTGATGGTAGTCCAGGGAGGCACCATGTACAAAAGCTTAGAAGTTGTGAAGAATTCCACAAGCGATTGTCCCAGTGCTGATTGCTGGAGAAATGCTGCTCAGGATAAGTGGATTTGAGCCTATTGGAAGAAATAGTTCTCTGCAGGTAGAGAAGGAAGGAGGAGGGTGTCCCTTGCCCTAGGTGGCAGCAGGAGGAGTGATGCTGGGTGTGGCTGAGAGAATGCAGACAGAGGTAACAGGGAGGGAAAAGGCAGGCATTAAAGCCCTTGCCAGTGAGAGGGACACATTTACTGTTCAAATTTATGATTGATACATTTTGATTTCATAGATTATTTCAAGGAGCCTGTGGGAAGAACATTTCATCAACAGTTCTCTAAGTTGGATTTTATTTACAAAATACTGAGAATGTTAATGTCTCAATTTTCCTCTTGAGTTTCTAGTATCAAATAGCATAATGTTAATCAACTCTCAGCTTTTAGGCCTGAGACTACTTCCCCAGCCCCCCATTCTTCCAGGATATTTGTTGGGTACATTGCTGCCTATCCACAGAATGGCCCTCTGTTTCCTTGTTCTCCTTTACAGGTTGCTGTGGCCATGTGACATGGATATTCGTAGGGACAAGTGGCTTCTCATTCTGGGAGCTTTTTAAAGAGTAGGTGCTGGGTTTCCCCGGGTGGTAGCCATCTTGGACCAGAGAACTAAGGGGCCCACGCTGGGGACAGTGAAATGGTGATCTGGGAGCCACTCAAGTTCCTGAGCACTTGGTGGCATCTCTCCAGTTAAGTCCATTTCCAGTCAGGGATAGACTTCAGTTTTGTTGAAGCCACTGAAATTTCAAGGTTTTTCTGTTCTGATCCACTCAACTTGGACCCCTTGGATCCAGCTCAATATGAAATCAAACTTAATGGAACTAGTGAAAAATCTGTTTTAAAAAAAAATGAAGTACGGAATTTGAAAGGAAAATAGTGTTTGGAGGAGAGAGATTTTAGCAACCTCCTTTGATGGAGAACAAGAATGATGAGTGTATTTCATAGGTAGTTTGTATGAGTGCTGAAGTGCAAAGGCAGTGTGTTCCGTATCTAGATAATCCTTAGAACTCAGAGTCATTGAACTTGTAAGTGACCCTTTTAGCTGTCATTGTTTTCTTGTGTGAAAAGGCCACACATTGTAGGCATTGAGCCTGTGTTGCGATTTGAGCTGGGTCTTCGTGGTTTAGTAAATAAGAGATTGCAAAATTGAACAATTATCCATCACACATTGGGCTGATGATCACATTGACCGACATTCTCCATCACTTTGTGGAATGCCAGTTTCCCTCACTACTGATGAAGCAGCGAAAGTTCAGTTGTAACAGCTCTTCCAAATATTAAGTGAGAAATGGAGGTAATATGTGGCAATGCCACAAATACTGAGCTCTGGTGCTTGCCGTGAGGGAAGTACCGCTGCATTTGTTTCAGTTACTGGGTGAACTTTCTGACCCATTTTTCCCACAGAGCAGCTTTAATGTTCAAGAGAATGATTTAGAAACTGGCTAGGGAGGCTGTCTTTGCAGGTGTTTTCTGAATAAACCTTCTCTCACTTCAAGGAGAATGAATGATAAGCGTGAGCTTTGAGGTGAATATTAAAATTTCAGGAATCTTGCACCACTGCTGATGTGATCAGTGTTAATGGGATGGCTAATTTTTTTTTTGATATGTAGTGAAATTTGTCAATGTTTGGAAACTGCACATAAAACTCATGAACCTGTATTTTCTAAATGACCGATGTACAATTTTAAAATCGTGTTTTGGGCTAGAGTGGTGGCTGAGCAGTTACAGCACTTGCCTAGCATGCACCATGTGCACGATGAAGTCTCGGAGAAATGAAGGCTGCATGAGAGACAATAAAATTGATTCATTTTCTCTGACACACACACACACACACACACACACACACACACTCCATTTAAAAATAAATAAAACAAAATCATGTGTCAGTAATAGAGCCATTCAAAGTCCAAGATGGACCAGTCAGTTTAAAAGGAATCAAAGGTTCTTTGGTACAGATTCAGATGCCACATTCAAACAACCTTTAAGGAAGTGACACACATCATGTTGCAGAGCAGCAAAAGAAACCCAAATCATCTGGTACCTATATACAAAATGTGCAATGCTGATTCGTTTTCTAGCTCTGTGATGGCACATTTTTTTTCATACGTTTCAACCAAAACTGTGCAACATGCTAAATGTAAAAGCAGAGAATTCAGATGAATGTATATTATATTGGATTAGGTGATGCCTTCTTAAATGTAGCATCTAAAAGAACCAAAGGGAAAAAAATACGGACTTGACCAAAAATACATTCTTTGCAAGTCACCAAATGTGACTCAGTGGAAAAAATTACTTATTGATGATACATCTGAAAAGGGTATCCAGAACTTAGAAATAACTCTTAAAATCCCATTAAAATAATTTAAAAATGACAAGATTTGAATGTGCCCAAAACATGTACAGATGCCTTAGACACCTGAAAAGATGTTCAATATCATTTATCTTGGAAATGTAAACTAAAGCCACAAAATACCATTTGACGCTAACTAGGGTGGCTGAAATAGAAGTATGAAAAAATGATCAATGTCAAGAATATGGAGAAACTGGAATCTTTGTTTTTGATTGGTACAGAAGCTTTGGTAGTTCTTTACATGAAACTTGGAATTTCTGGGTGATATGACAAGAAATTCTATCCTTAGGCGTGTAACCAAGAAAATCCATACGATTCCACAAACTTCAACAATCTTAACAATTCATCAGTCCAAAGGTAGAAACAAGCCAATGTTGTCAGAAGATGAAGTGGATAAACAATGTGGCAATCTGTAACGTGGACTGCTACTCACCCACAAATACATGGGACAACATAGATGAATGTGAAATAGCACCCAAAGGATCATGTTCTGTATGATTTACATGAAACATCCATAGAATCAGACCAGCAGTTGCTTGCGAGTGGGGAGAGGGAGTCAGATAGTGACCGTGTGGGCTACTGGGGTTCTTTGGGGTTGTGCTGCTTGTTTAACCTTGCAAATATACAAAGAACAGTCAATTGCACCTTTGGCGAGGTGGGGCAGGGGTGTGATTTGTGCTTTTTTTTTTTTTTTTTTTTTTTTTGTACAATACATTTTGATGAAAGAACTTGGCTGTTACTTAGAATGTGGAAGATACTGTGTCTAAAATGTTAGTCTGATTCATTCACATCCCCTGCATGAAACTTGTTCCCTGTTCATAGAATCTCAACGTGTGATTTGAACATGCTAGGCGTAGCCATACCATGTTATAGCTTGTGCTAGTAACTTCTGTTGCATGTAACAAGTCACAAGGAAAACTGACATGTAACAGTGAGCTGAATACTGTGCAAAAGCAAATTTGCATCCCAGATGGTTCTTACTAGTGCAGCAGGAGATGCTGACCTGGTGCTTTAGCTTTATTTCCATGGCAACAATTTAGTCACTGTGCTTTCCTGCAGAGCTCCTCACAGGATGACCTGGTGCCCTGTGGTATCTTTTTGCTTGTGAGTGAAGCATTAGCATCTGCAGTTACTCACAAAGAAGCATGCAAGAAGCTGGTGGAGCAGCCCTTGACCGGAAGTGGGAAGCACCAGAGAGCCTTGCAGAGGACGCTTCTATTTGCAACGGCTTGAGCATTAAGCAGAACATTCTCTGAGAAGGCTGGTGACAGCCACAGGTGTTCCATTGTATCTGTGCAGCTAGTTAACGGTCGGTGCTAAAGCCATATGCAGTAGTGTTGCTGTCAGCATTGTCACTTGGCATTTATCAAACATGATAAAAATGGCTTGCATTGTTTGCCCTTCGCTTGAATGAGGGGTCTCTGCTGACCAATGCCAGTGGGATGGGACTGGTTTTCTGTGGCTGAGTATGGTTCTGTCCTAAATGCTTGTTTCTTCAAAATATTGGTGGTGGTCTGCTGAAAGGGACGGAGTAAGCCCCCTCATCTCCACTTCGTTAAATTGCTTTTAGAAAGCTGTATTTCTTTGGTGCATTTCTTTGGTGATTTTAAAATCACTTCCTGTTGTGAGCTTATGAATGGCAGGTGTGTAATTACTAAGCTGTTAAAGGCCTGTGGACAGGTTGCCAGGTCTCCTGGAAGCCATCCGTCTCCGGAGCTTGTTGACCTGGGAATGCTGCCGGGAACAGCTGCCTCCTACCTCACAGCTCTAGGAGTGGGGAGAGCATGTCTGCCGAGGGATGCAGTGCTTCTGGCCCTGCATCCTGTGTCACAGGGAAATGGGCCACAGGTTGATGATGCGGTCATGTGGTGCTAGTCCAAGAGGTGAAGTAATTTGCCTGGGTAGGAGGTGGCAATAATAGTATTTGAGTACAGGGCCAGCTTGGTTCCGGAGCTTTTTGGCAATGTCTGGACTGGGCATGTTGATTGCACGCAGTGGTGAACCTGGGCAGCTGGCGTATGCGGGGGTCAAGGTGGAGCCTTGCCACACACTTGGCATTCATGGAGTGATGGAGGAATAAGACCACGGGGAGAGGAACGCTAGGAGAGAAGGTACGGAGGTAGAGAGGTTCCAGAAGGAAAGAGCCATTGGCAGGTTTGGGGGCTTCTGAGCCAGGTCATATGGAGCCCATGTTGCCCCTGGGTTTGGTGAGGAGCCCTATGCATGTGTCACAGGGTGGGGGGTGGGTCCAGTGTGTTCTGTGGGAAACCAGCCTGCTGCAGAGGTAGAGTCCATGCATACTTGTCAACAAGCTGTGCCCAAGGTCACTGAGCTAGAAGGCTCCCAGCCTAGATGCTGGGTGCCCATCAGTCTATGAGCCAGCTGCACGAGATGAGGAGGCCAACCCTAACCATGGGATATGTGTTGCTTTATGCTTCTCTGAACACTTGGGATCCCAGCACTGAGCAAGCATGAGTGACTGTGTTTATACTTCCACACAGTCGGATGGACAGCTGTGAGCAGCAGAGAACCCTGGCACCAAAATCAAGGTCATTGATGACAGCCTGACTCAGAGCACATAAATAAAATACCAGGTGATCATGTCTACTCGGTGTGTCCTTAATGTACTTAGGGGTGCCATGGGAGAGTTGGGTGTATGTTGGCTATATTTAGCAGTCAAGTTACTACTGTGTGTGTGCCATGTCTTCCATCCCTGTCTAACAAACTCTTCACTTTCTAGCTGCTTTTCTCCAGCTAAAACATCCTGAAATCTTTCCCCCGTGTTTTAGAAACCACAAGGATACTCATTTTTCATAATGCAACTTGAGATTTTCCAAAAGCAAATGTACCTACAGATGCAAGAAATTAGAGAAAAGTAATTATAGATTAATTTCTTGGAGATGTTTGTGAGGTGAAATGCATTTGACATAAGATTTCCATTGGACTCGTTTTGCGGTGTGGGGCACTAGGTATTAAACCCAGGGTCCTTTACTACTGAGGGGTGTGTGTGTGTGTGTCTGTGTTTTAATAAAAGACAAGGTTTTGCTAAGTTGCCCAGGCTGGCCTAAACTTGAGATCTTCCTGTCCCAGTCTCCCAAAATACTAGGATCATAGGCATGTGACACCGTGCACAGCTATTGTAACTGTTATTAAGTGTACAAGTCAGTGGCACTAAGTATGTTCACATCGTCAGCTTTTGCCACCCTTCATCTCCAGAACATGTTACCAAACTGAAGCTCTCTGCACCCATCAAACACTAACTCCCACCTCCAGCCCCTCTCTGTTAACCATCATAGTTTACTTATGTAATAAGCCTTTTCAGTCAGAGGGCAGCATGGAGAGACATAGAGGAGACCATCTTTGGTTAAAGTGTGGTTTGCAGCACAAAGGACCTGTTGAAGATGCAGTGAGATAGTGGTCTTGGCTGCTCCCTGGGGCTCGGGAGCCACCTGACAGGCTGGCTTCTTTATTTTTTTACTAGAAGAATATAGAAATATAGTTGAGGGGGAAACATTATCAAAACATTATCAATCAATGGATATAAACTTTGTTATTGAGGGGAAAAACCAGCTCATGGATAACCACCTTGGATTTTACCTTTTGCAGTTTCCCCCAGAAGAACTCATGCATTAAATGGATAGTTCGTGGGGGAATGACATCGGCTTCTGGGATGGTTCCCCCATCTTCCCAATTTCCAGTCTCCTATGA